>JAVSCE010019350.1:0-140494 GCA_032199065.1 Smutsia gigantea
TATTTTCTCTGGTGACATCTTTTTAGCCTTAGGTGTGCTTCCATCCAGAGCCGTCCATTTAAGATATCCTGTAGTGGTGGTTTATGAGAGAGAAAGTCTCTCAACTTTCGTTTGTCTGGAAATTGTTTAATCCCTCCATCATATTTAAATGATAATCGTGCTGGATACAATATTCTTGGTTAGAGGCCCTTCTGTTTCATAACGTTAAATATATCATGCCATTCTCTTCTGGCCTGTAAGGTTTCTGTTGAGAAGTCTGATGATTGTCTGATGGGTTTTCCTTTGTAGGTGATCTTTTTTCTCTCTCTAGCTGCCTTTAATACCTGTCTTTATCTTTGATCTTTGCCATCTTAATTATTATGTGTCTTGGTGTTGTCTTCCTTGGGTCCCTTGTGTTGGGAGATCTATGAGCTTCGGTGGACTGCGAGACTACTTCCTTCCCCAGTGAGGGAAAGTTTTCAACAATTATTTCTTCAAAGACACTTTCTATCCCTTTTTCTCTCTCTTCTTCCTCTGGTACTCCTATACTGCGAATATTGTTCCGTTTGGATTGGTCACACAGTTCTCTTAATATTCTTTCATTCCTAGAAATCCTTTTATCTCTCTCTGCCTCAGCTGCTCTGTACTCCTGTTCTCTGTTTTCTATTCCATTACCAGTCTCTCGCATCTCATCCATTCTGCTGTTAAGCCTGTCGATTGCTTGTCTGATTTCTGTATTGTCTTTCCTCAGTTCCCTCACTTCCTCCCTCAGCTCTTGCACATTTCTCTGTAGGTCCATCAGCATGGTTATGACTTTTATTCTGAATTCTTTTTCAGGGAGGCTGTGCATTTCCATCCCTTCAGACTCCCTCTCTGGGGTTGTCTGGTTGATTTGGTCTGAACCATATTCCTCTGTCTTTTCATGGCTATATAATTGGTCACTGATAGTTGCCACGTATGTCAGCTGGGCTCTTTAAGACTTTAAAAAGAGAAGAAAAAAAAAAAGAGAAAAAAAGAAAAAAAAAGAAAAAAGGAAAGAAAAGAAAAAAACAAAAACAAAACAAAAAAACAAAACAAAAAAAACCAAAAAAAATGCCCACTGGACGTAGATTCTGTGGGAATGCTCTAGGTGGCGCTATTGCCCCACTATTCCACAGCTGTGACTGTGCCGCTTCGCAGGGCCCTTTATCGCTCTGGCAGGGGTGGGAACGAATAGGAGGCTGTTGATCTCAGTGAGAAGTGTTAAGTATGGCTACGCTTCCTCAGTCGCCAGCTAAGGCGTCTGAAACTCCCCAGGACTCCCAGCCTGCTGGGCTGAGTGTGCTGGGCGATCCGGCTCCTCCGCTGGGCTCCTGTCTCTTTAAGACCGCTGAGGAAAGCGCGCGCTTTTTTTTTCCTTCCCGGAGCCGGCTGCAAGCACCCTGGCGCGTTCCCGCTCAGATCCTGCCCCTCTGTCTCTCCAATCTCCGCTGCACTGCGCAATGTGGGTCAGCGCTCCCCGCGCAGATCACCGCGGCTGGCTACTTCGCGGGGTGCACTTCCACTCCCTCCCGGCTCTGAATCCTCTCCTCCCGCCGGTGCGCTGGGGTGGGGGAGGGCTCGGGTCCCGCCGGGTCGCGGCTCCGTATCTTACCCGCCTCTTGGGGTGCCGAGTCCTCTCGGGTGTAGCTGCACGCTGTGCGCTTTCCTGTGTATTCTCGTCTCTCTTTTAGGAATAGATGTATTTTCTGTGTTTTCGTAGATAAATATAGTGTTGGGAGGAGATTTCTGCCGCCCTGCTCACACCGCCATCTTCCTGGAAGTCCTAGGTTTCTTTCTTAACAAACAAATATGCTCAAGTTCCTGTAGAACTCATGAGATGCCTTTGTGGTTGAGCCAGAGGGCTGCTACGTTTAGAAATCAACCCCACGAACAGTGGTCAGGTTGTTAGATGGTCATTGATTTCAATGTAACTTCTAAACTCCTAAGCAAAAACTTTAAAAGGTCAGATACCCACCCTCTGAAATACCTTCTGCATATACCTTGATTCATAAAACCTGTGACTATACAGTTTGAATTTTCTGAATAATTTTACTTATTAGCATAATAGAAAAGATATTTCAGTGCTACACAGAAAGGTCTATCAGTCCTGAAGAATTATTAGAACCGGTTTAACTTTTTTTTCTGAGCATATAAGATCTCTTAAAGTTAGAGCTATTTAGAAGATAATGTGCATTTAACCAATCTTAACAATGAGGTTAGAAGCAGAAAGAGGTGTTTAGAAACACTGATAAGGTAATGGCAACTCATGATAAAATGTAGCAGAATGGAAAGTTCTTTCTAATGAGAAACACCTCCATGATAGAAAAATATGCATAATGAAATGTTTTGAAAAAAAAATTTTTAATCTATGGCCTTTTTAGTCTTTTCATTAATCTAATAATTGCCTGCAGTTAAAAAAATCAAATAACAGGCTTATAATGAAAAACAGCAATTCTCAGTCCCACTTTTATTCATTTTAGTCTTGCTCTCTAAATGCAACCACTTTTAAATCTTTCAGGTCGATCTTCTGTTTACCTCGACTATTTAAGTAACGGTTAATCTCTTATCTGTTTGAGGATATTAACTAGAGATGTTTGTCTGTTGTCTCTGCTTATTCCCCCTCACCCCCACCTTTCGCTCTCACCCTCTTTCCCTCTCTCTCTCCAAGATGGGATGATCCATTCCTTTGAAGAGGCACTGAAATTGGAAGCTGTGGGGATAGGGAAATTAGAGGGCAGCAAAAGAAAGAGCTAATCATTTTGTGGTGAAAATGCCAAAGCTCCCAGTACTAAACTGTGTTTTTCTATCTAGAGCTATTCTAGAAAACAGTTTTCTAAAAAAGAACTCTTGAATCTCTTGCCTAGCTGAAAGCCAAATTCCCTTGGAGGAAGAGGTTGAGCAATGGTTTAGAGCCCCCACTCAGTAGCTCACTTTCAAGAAACCCCATCCTGTCCTCTGTTTTTAAAGGTTTTAAAGAACAGAGAGAAAAGCTTAAGATATAAAGTTAAGGGGGTGGAAATCAGGATATAAAGTTTTATATACACAGTATTGTTTAATCATTTTCAAATATTCATGAAATAGCTAAAAGAAATACATCAAAATATTGAGTGGTTATTTCTGAGTGGTGGTATAAAATGTGATGGCTATTTCTTTCTTGGTACGTATGTTTATTTTGCAAAATTTCCAAAATATATAGTACAGGTAGTAATTTATATATTAGGGAAAAAAAACTTGATATTTAAAGAAAGACATATTCAGGATGTCAATAAGAAAGCCCACAGAGGTGCATGTTGGTATCAGAGTAAAAGAGTTTTTCTCTGTTCCTAGCTTAAAAGGTTTATAATTAACTGTTTAATATATATTAATATTTAGAAAATATGAATATATTAAGAAATATCCTACTGATATATTGAAATGTTGAAATGACCACTGGTATACCAGAATACCAGAATCCAGCTCAAGAAATAGAATAGTAAAACTTTGAAGCCCTCCAAAATTGCTGCCTCAGTCTTTCTCTTTTATCACCTAGAAACAGTCTATGGTTTTGTTTTGCATCTTATGAATTTTATACATGTGGAATCATACCATATGTATTATTCTATGAATTGCTTTTTTTTACTCCAGGTTCTGTTTGTAATTTTTGTGGATAGTTATGGTTTATATTTCTATTCTAGTAAATACCTCTATTATTACATCTTCACTTAACATCTTAGTTCTCTATTTCTTTAAACAATATCCCTTAGTTCCATGTAAAACTGATGGGAAATTAGCAATATTTCCATTTCCTCACCTAACTTGAGCAAGAGGTGAGAAGTCAAGCTTTACTGTTTTCTTTCCTTGATTTGCCAAGATATTCTGCTTTCTGCTTTCTCTACTTTGATTTCAGTCCTTAAAAGTGTAAAAATGTGCATTATTTACTTGGAGAAGCAAGTTTTGAAATTTTTTGATTATGTGCCACTAATCTTATACCCACAAAATATCCTTGTTTATTTGTGAATTAACTATATGTATATGTAGTAATGTATGAATGTATTATGGACAAATAATTAAATTACACACAAAAATAGAACTTTTGAAATGATAAAAAACATTTTTTTATCTTTCTTCAGTGAATGACCACATGCACCCCAGGTTATAGACACCCTCCTGATTTAGATGAATAGTCCTCAATATTTTCAGGATCTTGTACCCTTCTGTGAGTCAAAATAATATATGGACCTTAAGAAAAATGCACACATTTTCTCATGATTTCAGGCAACTCACAGTTCAGGAATTCCCTAGAAACTCAGGTGAAGACCCCTGCTTAGATACTCAACATTACTGAGATTACAGACATTGTCAACTTCAGAATCTCTGTGTAATAAAAAGAGAAATGAAGCATATTCGAACCATATGACAAGATACAAACATAACTCAAATTAAACATGCTTAAGTATATGATAATTCTTTTCAATAATCTTGCCAACAATACCATAATTCAGGGGAGGGATCTCCTACCTTCTCTCATCTTCTCTCCTTTCCTGCCTTCTTCTCCTTTTCTGTTCTGTTCTCCACTTCTTTCTCACCCTGCCCTTCTCCCTCTCCCCTTCTCTCTCCCTCCTTGTTCACTATCTCCTCCTTCTGAGAGGGGAGACCCTTCCCCCACAAACAAAAACCAACCAACCAACCCTGGATCAGACTTTCTTGAGCAGATGTGTTCCACCTACTGGTTCTGTAAAGAATTTCATATTTACACACAATTTGAGAAATTGGAGACACTATCTCTTATGTTACTGGAAATAATTTTATTTTAGTATCTAAACTTTAATACCTGAGAGGACCTTGCTTATTTATGGACTAGAATAATTTCCAAAAATCTGAACTTATACCTGATTTATCAAACATATTACATAGAGCATGCATTATTTTAATATCTTCTATGTAGAAACACCTCTTGTAATGTTTTAAGCCTTATCACAACACCCAGTCTATCCCGTTTCATTTCCTTCTTCCTTATTCCATTTATTCAGTGAGCTGCTTCTCAGCCTCCTTCCCTGAGTCTTTCTTTTGCTCATTCCTCTGCCCCCAGGTTATTCTTTCTTTTTACACTGAGTGCACTTCCTTGGATTGCTCACGTTCCTTTCCTTTTTCAATTATTGCCTTTATACAATTAATTGGTAAAAAAGTTTCTAGACAAACTTCTCTCCTGCACTTAAGATTCCCATCTCTACCAGTAGAGCTGGCTCGCAGGTGTATCAGGCTCATCAAAACTGCTCTCCTCTTTTTTTTGTTAATGGCATCTAACCTCTTCCATTTAACTACTGCTATTTAATAAGCCGACCCAAATTTAGTGACATAAAACAGCAGTCACTTTATTATGCTCACAGATTCTGTAAGCCAGGAGTTCTGATGGGGCACAGCAGGATGGCCTGTCTCTGCTCCATACGCTAGTGTCCAAGATGAATGTCTTTTGCTTGTTCAAGAGAGATACCATATCACCCTCATATCACTAAAATAGGGGATTTCCTAAAATTTTCTAAATATTTCCTAAATATTCTTTCCTAAAAATATTCACATTATTTTTAAGTGTCATTCTCATGTTGAATAGCATATAGGATCTCATTAAAGAATAACAACTACATTAAAGAATAAAGAAGTTAGTAGATTAGTATTGATACAGATATTATTTAAAGTGTTCTTTAAGGTTATCTACTGAATTATTTTTATAAGTTAAACTATGACTTGAACTACAAGAAATTGGTATGCTGGTTTGAATTTTTACATATTTTACTCATGGTTAGAAGGATACAAAGCAGCGGGCAAAGAACCTTCTCACAGCCTCAGGCTGCCTCACCAAATTAGAAAATGGAAGCAATTTTGACCAGCCCTGAGCATACATATTCACATAAATATTCACATATTCAGCATAGGTAAAAATCACCAGGAAGACTTTTATTTGTAAATGAATTATTCAGTTGCTGTTAAATAATAGAAGCATTCACCTGGTCCCACTCTGTGAACTTTAGTTTGATACCTCCCCATTTCACAAGCAAATGCATCCACCAGAGTTGATGCTGCAATCATTAATGACTACAAAGCCAGTTTGCTTTCCAAAGTGACTGTATTTGTGTCAACTCTTTGAAAGTATGATGGATTATATTATGGCAAGTTTTCTATGCCAACTTGTTTTGAAGCATGAATAGGGAATAGATGAAGGATTCATTAGAATATTGATGAATAAGTTTAACTTCTAGTATCAAAAGCAAGTACACTGATTGGATGATGGAATGTGTTTAATTACCTTGCTCTGCTGGTATAAGCTAACATGCTTCTGGTGTTAAACACCTGGTAGAAACAGGTCTGTGAGGTTTTGTGTTGTATGCCCGGTAACTTGGATTCAGGTAAGAATACTAAATTCAAGATTTAGTCAAGCCATTTGTAAATGTCTAAACTTTACTAATTTAATTTAGGTTTACTATGAAACTGGAATTTAACATATGTGCTTTGGGAAGAAGGATCACAATTTTAAGTGCAGGATTTCAAATACATAATTAATACTTGTGGCAAGGATAATACATCCCTGAGAAGAATTTCTAAATGTGCTTTGTAAGAGATGTATACTAGGAACTTGTCTTCACAGACTACATATAGAGAGCCTAATAATACTAAGCTTGATATATTGCAAAAACAGTATTGAAATACAAAGGTTTCAATGGTCATTTCAATAACAGGTCATTCACAAAGTAGCAGGTGTTGTAAAGGAAACACCCACCTTAAACATTCTGTAGTAAGTGTAGCATACATTGAAAAACTATGTCAATACAGACTGTGATAAAAAACAGTATGAAAGGTGCCCAAGGGGGAGAAAAGATTGATTCCAAGGAAGGTTTCTTGGAGATTTGAACCAGACATGAAAGGATGGACAGGAGCATAAGAGATTTCAAGCAGAGGTAACAGCAGCCTGAGCAGAGGCCAGATGGAAGAGAATTAGGGAATGTTCAGAAAACTGGTGAGTGCTGGGTGTGGAGTCTGAGGCTTAAGTGCAAGGAAGGAATGCAGAGGATGAGGCTGAAAAGAGAGGTTGGGGTCAAAAATGGATTGCTCTGAGTTTAGAATCTTTTCCACACAAGAGCAGATACTTAGAATATTTGAGGGAGGCAGTGATGAGATTTGAGGAGGTAACTCTGAAGGAGAGAATGGGGGTCAGAGTGACCAGGGGCAGGTGGGGCATTGCAAGAGTTCGGGTGAGTGGGAATGTGGAACCAAAGCAGATGAAGGAGATGCAGAAACATTTCAGAGGGAGACTCCGCAGGATTTCATCAGGGTAATGAGGAAGGGAAAGAGTGAAATTCATTTTGTGGTTTTGGGCCTGAGCGGCCGTGTGGTGGTTTTGGAAGATGACCAGATTCCTTGACACTTCTCCCATTGAGAGTTGGGGTCCAATTCCCTTCCCCAGGAATCTGGAGCTGGCCTTAGTGACTCACTTGTTACCAATGGAACATGGAGGAAGTGACACTCTTGCCCTGTAGATTAGACACTAAGTACTAGGTCCGAAACCAACCGTGCTGTCTCTGCTTGGTTTGGCACAATATGCGCTGAGCCGCCTGTAGGCACTGTGGTCTAGAGTCCGAGCTAAGTCTAACTTTCAAACCGTCCTAGCCTAGGCATATTTGTGTAACCCTGAAGATCATTCCAGCCTTGACGAACTGTGACAGCAAAAGACACACAGAAGGATAAATCCCAGAGAAACAGATTATTTGTCCTTCTTATCTGGTGCTTCTTAGCATGCAGAATTTTTTTTTTAACCAAAGTATCATTGATACACAATCTTATATTGGTTTCAAATGTACAACAGTGCTTCAAGTTACCCATATTAAATCCTCACCTCCTCTAGTGTGGTTACTTTGTCAACATAGGAAGATGTTACAGAATCACTAATTATATTCTCCATGCTGTACTACTATCCCCGTGACCAACTCACTTTATGATTGAGATTTTTGTGTCCCTTTATCCCCCTAGCTTCCCCCATCCTCCCCCATGGTCACCACTAGTCATTTCTGTGTCTATGAGTCTACTGCTGTTTTGTTCATTCTATTTTGCTTTGTTTTTTTATTCCACAGTAAGTGAAATAGTAAGATACTCTTTCTCTACCTGGCTCATTTCACTGAACATAATAACCTCCAGATCCAGCCATGTTGTTTTAAATGGCATGCAGAAGTTTTAATCTCCTTGAACAATCATTTGAATACATGGATGAGCAGAACATAGTCATAGATATAAGGTAGTGGTTGGAAATTTGCTCCAAAGCATTTTCAGCCCTCCTCCCCAGTGCCCAGCCCTGACGACCACTAATGCTGATGTGTCAGACAGCAAAACGCAGGTGTTCAGGCCATTTGCAGGTGCTCCCTGGGTCTCTAGTAGACTCAGAAGAGGTATCAATATGACATTTTGAATAATAGCAGAATGATCTATTTTTCAAATAGTTACGTAATGCTGTTGTTTTTTCTGCATTCTCATCTATAAGAGAAAAACATGGTTATTGAAGAGTATGTAAAACTGATATGCAGAAACTTTTGAAATTTTATCTTGGTTCAATACCTGGACCCAAATAGACCTAAACACAACTGAATGGCCTAGCAGATCTGTGTGATGTTCTAAAAGATAAACTGAGGTTTATTTGAACAGTTATTCCTATATGCCTATATTATGGTTTTTTTTCCATTTAATCAGCTTTATTGAAGTATAAATCATATACATAATAAAATTCCATGGCTTTAGGCATCAAATTCAATGAAGTTTTAAAAACTCAGTTTGGTAAGCATTACCACAATCAATACACAGAACATTTTTATCACCTCAAAATATTCTTTTCTTCCCTTTTACAATCAATTCCCCAGGCCCAGCCCCGAGCAACCACTGATCTGCTTTCTCTTGTTGGAGTTATGGCTTTTCTAGGCTTTCATATAATGTAGTCACACACTGAGTGCTTTTTGTAACTGGTTTCTGTCTCTTGGCATCATGCTTTTGATATTCATCCATGCTGTTGTGTTTATCAATAGTTGTTTCTTTTCACTGCTGTGTAGTTTTTTAACATAAGGATGTATCGCTGCAATGAAAATTCAAGTGTAAAACTTCTATTTTTCCTGGGTAAAACCTAGGAATAAGGAACAACAAACAGTCTTTGTGCTAAGAAATATTTGTCTATATCAAATACCCTGAAAATAATAAAAAATACAAACATTTCTTAGTCATATTTCATAAGTTATCAGAGGATCTGCTGTAAGACATTTGAAGAACTCATACATTTTCCAGTCCTAGAGTCACACACAATCACATACATTCAACATATTCCATGATAATGCTTAATAATAATATAGGAGGGTACTGTTTCTCATAAATTTCAATATATGATGAATAAATTACATTCATATTATTGTATGAACAAAATGGCCAAATTAAGAATTCTGTTGCAATTTTTCTCTTAAAGGCAGAGTTACAGAATCTCTAATTTAAAAAGAGGACGATTTCAATTAGTCGATCTTACAAAGGAATATATTTATAAAATGCCTACATGCTTTTCACACTAGTTATGTCTGCATTAATTTACCAAATGAGAAACATTTCCTAAATGCACAGCCTCCAGGATTGTTCTTAGTCTAAACTTCCATACAGAAATGTCTGGAAGAGAAAATTTTAAATCACAAAAGCCAAAGTTATAAGCTTTCACATTCAAAAGTGTAGAGAATCCCACCATTAACAAAGTATAGCTCTACTGAAATGAAAATTACACCTTAGATGTCCTTTATTTAAGTTTAACAGTGATGTCACTTTAGAGTTAACAATTACAGGTAATCATTGAATTGTAACACATGCAGAGATGAGAAGACTTTCAAGTGTTTCTAAATACCTATCATAAAAATGACTATTTTCCAATATTATGATCTCTAAATGAAGAAGATAAGGATCACAGAAAATGCAGTAATGACAAAATAAAACATTTATTTCCATTTCTCTGCTTTCTAAAATTACTAGTAAGTCTCAGCCCCAATGAAGTAATGAAAATAAAATTTACCCCAAGATACATTTTTGTGGCAGAAATGAAAACTTTAAAAAATAGATAAATAACATGATAAATTTCCTGATAACATTTAGATTCCTTTAACTCAATTCTTAGAAACTCAATGTTGTATGTTGTAAACTAGGGATATAAATTGGTTCTAAAAGTATGAATGAGTTTTGTATCAACCAGTTGTCTCTGATTAGCTGCCATTTCATCACCTGTCATTGACACCTGTCACCCATTACCAAAAGCATCCAACAGAAACTTGTGTTCCAACTTAAAACACATTACACCTCCTGCCAAGGAGGCCAACCACAGAGTGGAGAAGACTAGAGCTCTAAGACACAGGTAACTAACTGCCACACAGTGGCAATGGCGCCAGCCAGAGGAATGAGGGCACACCTTCCCTGTCCCCCAAGCCCCTGGAAGGCTGGTCTGCCTGCATCAGTGTACCCAATCCCTTGGATGACGGAGAACTTCCAGAATCTCAGCTTCTTTGGAGTTTTCTGGGGGTGAATGCATGTACTCCCATCTATACAGGTCCAAAACAGAAGCAAAAACATATAATGAAAATAATAATGACACATACTTCTTTACTTACAATGAATGAAAAATAAAAATCTGAAAGAGTAAAGTCTACCTCTTTGTCTCCACTGTGCCTTTTACCAGCCAGACTTTTAAAAAATATTTGCATCTAATGACGTAAGGTTTCTTAATAATTCCTGGCATACTTTGACTAATATTAAGATCATGGAGTCAAAACTTTTACTCTGAACTATACTTTTACTTTAAACTATACTTTTACTATAAACCAGGATTTTGTAATATATAGAACATGTCCGATGACTCATGGGCAAACTTTTTTAGCTTATATTTATGCATTTACTTTAGTGTGCTACTTCCTGTTTATGGTAATAATATTGGTTTGTTTTTTAAATAAATTCTCTCTCAAAAAAAATAAAAGTATAAAATTTAAGTAAATAATACCTCGGATAATACACAAATATGGTTAAAATGGTTAAGCAGTAGTATGTAGTCTGGCAAACATAGGTTTAGACCAGGGGTGGGCAAATATTTCCTGTGCAGGGCCACGTAATAAATACTTTGGGGTTGGGGGGCCACATACAGTCTCTTGCATATTCTTTTTTTGTTTTAAATAATCCTTTAAAAATGTAAAATCCATTCTCAGCTCAAGGGCTGTACAAAAACACATGACAGGTGGACTTGGATTTGTCCTTCAGCCCTACGTCTGCAGACCCCTGGTGTAGACTATAAGAAGCTGAAAGTGACCTGTCGTGTCAATGCTATTCAAATGAGCAAGAGATTCACTTATGATCCATCCACATCTGCAGCCTGGAATGTGCATTATGATTAAGGGCCAGCAGCAATCAGTCAAACGACTGGAGGCCTTAAGAATTCATCTCGACTTTTCATTCCTATCTCACCTCTATGGTGGCAGAACACCTGATGTGATGTGCGTGAACCAAGGACAGGAGATCCCAAGAACAACAGTTAAACAAGGACAGAGCCAATGCCATTCTATTCTAAAGGCAGTGATAATCATAGAGGGTACTGATCTCACAAGGCTAGATCTGAACAGCAAATTGATGTAAGGCAGATCTTCAGTGCCATCTACTGTCCATTCTTATTTGGACATTTAAACTCATGGAGAAAAGAAGATTCTAGCTCTTGAAAAACAAGCAACAGTATTTTATCTTTTCTTTCCTTTTCTTTTTTTGATCTTCTCTATTTCAGTCTGGACATACATCACTGTCACTTTCTTACAGCCTAAATAGTTAATTATAGATCTTTATTAACCTAATAGCACCAACAGTGATATATCTGTCTTTAAATTCCCCCAGATTCAATTAGCCTTTATGGAAGCTCACCATAGCAGTACAGAAAGCACAGAGGGAAGGCTGAGCAACTGAGATGATCCCTCATACTTTTCAAACAAGCTTAATACTTCATACTGCAGAAAAAGAGTTTTCCCTGCAAGTGCAATAATTTCTAATAAAATTAAAAGTTTAAAAAGCTGGTATGTTCAAGTAACTTTTCTTTGCCCATAGCTTTTCCTAGAAAATTACCAGGTAGGGAAAGTCCACCTGGCTCCTACATGACATCACCCACCCTATCTTTTCACTCCCTCTACCTTTTCCCTGTTCTCATACACAAAGCTCTATCATTCATCCTGTCACCCCGTAAAAAAAGTTTGATTTTCCTTAATTATTTGACTGTGATTTTCTTATAAAATCAGCAAAGTCAAAACCAATTAAGTCTTTAGGTAAGGCATTTGCAGTGTTAATATTCCTGTTTTGTAGGGGCTAGGGGATCAGGGTGAGGGAATAATTATGATGATGAGTTATTCTTACCGAGCAGTTAGAGGCAAAGACATCAAGATGCTTTCAATCCTGGATCCTGGAGTGAAGAGGCCAAACTTTGTACCCCGATCGTACAGCAGGTTAAATTCTACATACCTGACATAAAGACATCAAATAATATTAAGGGCCAGCTGAACAAAATCTTTAAGATTAATCTATAACAAATACTTAAATGGGGGCTTCTTCCTGCCTAGCCTCCTGTTCAGCTGGATATGGCAAAAGGAACACCAGTCTACAGTCGGCTGAGTCTTCGCCATCTGGACAGGCATAAATAAAAGGTGTTCTATCCAAAAAGCAATAGGATAGAGATTCGGCCCCAACACAGCGCAATTATTAAACAAGGTTATATTTTCCAATAAATGAGCAGAATAGACACAAAGCTGAGCATTTTAAGGCACAAAAAGCAATTAAGAAAAAGAAACAGCACCCTTTTATCAGGATAGGACAGCTCTTTCCAGTCCCACCCACCAGAGTCTGAGATGTTTCAGAGTCAAAGACTTCATGTCACTCCCTGTAACTTACACCCACTAAAACAGTATAAAAATTTAGTAACTGAAAGGCCAAATGAAGCTAACAGCAATCTATTAAGAATTACTAGCATATTCTATATATTCCCTTTTCTTAAAGAAATTAATAACCTAGATAAGTAGTCATATATTTCAGTCTTCCTGCACATTTATTGCACATTATTACAGTAAAAGGTAGTGGTTAAGTTGCAGTGCTCAATTTTCTTTTAGCAAAATATCCTTAGCATATTTGTTTTTTATTATATTGGTTCAGTATATTAAGTTTTCATTAATTGTTCATAGAATCAGATCTAAACTCTATCTACCTTAAAATCCTGTGATTGCCTGTAATGGGATCTTTCATAAAAGAGTTTCTTCTTCCCAATCTCAAAAAGACAGTTTCTACTACCCAGAAGAATTATAATGACCCATAAACTAAAAATTTAATTAACAGTCCTCCTCTCAGATCATTTCTCAACTCATTCAGAAAGTACTCCTTTGGTCTCCCTTCCCCCAGATATTTTTGTTCATCCACTGGTCACTGCCTTTAATCACACCTCAAAGGAAGGGTTCTCTAGAATCCCACAGCACTTCAATTTTTAGAAAGCATCCTTCTGTGTGTAAACTTGCCAAAGGCCCTAAGAAAATGTAAATAAATTTTATCCATGGATCCCTTTCTAGTCCTCACCATTTATTTATCACTGAGGAATTTTGTGTACGAATAATTGTTTAATACTTTCTTATGCCTGTTTCAAAAGACAACAAGGGAAACGTTTTAATTTCTTCCTCACTACCATAGAAAAGAACTTCAGTCTCTCAGCCGCCTTGTTACCAATGTTACACTTCTGAAACATGACATTTAGCGAATGACTGTTGATTCTCTAGTTTGTATTGACGTCCGTTTCAACAACCCTTGTAAGCAGCTCCCTAAATGAGCTTTCTGTAGGATCCCGGTGCTGCTTTCCTTTTTTCAGTGAACAATGCCCCTTTATCTACATTAGCCTCTCTGATTCCCACCAGGTTTTGCTTACATCTAATCTTCCTGATTCTTTCCATACATTTATCTGCTCTGAGGAACCTGTAAACTATGAACCTTAACCATTCCCTTCAACTTAAGTGATACCTAAATTTTATCCTGCTTCTCTTTCCCAAAATCCAATAAACCAACATTTAAGATCTTTAGTTTCTGTTCTATGAAAAAGAAGATGATAAGATTGAAACTCAAGGTCTGGGGAGAGAAGAGTAGTAACAGTGTGCAAGACACGACATGAAACTGCCAAATGAAACACTGCAGTGTTTAAAGGGAAGCAGCCTGATCACTGCACGGCAATCGCCTATCTGGAGTGGGACAACGTGGGGACAAGCAGCCTGTGAAGGATACGAGCAGGGTAATGACTGCAGTGTAAGACCATGAAGACAGTGCTGATAACCACAGCAAAGAGCTGGGGTTATCGTAAGCCCCAGAGTTTACTGCCATCTTAAAGCCCAGAGATAAGGGTGGTAGGAGGAGGTTCTCAGAAGAACAGTCACACAGTACACCACAGAAAATTAATCTAACACCTCACACTTCTAACTAACTCAAATAACACCTGACATGCAATGGCATATACAAACAGAACTTTCAAAATGTCATCATTAAATGAAAACACACACACACACACAACATCATTCCCATGTCTAAGAAGTTTCAAAGGCTTCACCTCATTAGTATTTACAAAACCTGCTAGCTTTGTGTATGAAATCTTAGGCAAAACTATGGCATTACACTTTCCATAGAGTCTTAAATTATCTTCTTTTGTCTGTCAGGTAGTTTATTTTTGTAGGTCCATGTTACGCTCACCTTTGCAGCCAACACAGTGCCTGGCCACAGGAGACACATGATAAATGTCAAGTGAAAGGAAGGAAGGAGTGTTAAAGGCCTATTTGAGAAATCATGGGAACAAAAACAAAAAAGAAAGAAGCATGCACCAAAACAGATGAATTGTTTAGGAAATTTCTAACAGCAAAACTTAATCTACTCCCATTTTCCCAAGTTTATAAATGGGGACCAGACAGCCCAGGCAGTCATAAGAAAGGATAACACAAACATTTATCTTTAAACTCGGAACATCAGTTAAGCTGACCTTTTCTAGGCACCACCCTTACCTCCTTATGTACCCAAAGCTTCATATGCCTGAGGCAGTTAACATAAATGAGAAAATGCATTTGATAGCCATGGACTAGTAGTACACATGTGATTAACATGGCAAACTGAAGCGAGCCAGCAGTGGATAATTTGCAGCTGATTCACAAGGACATCCTGGCTGAAGATGACCTCACATTGGCCACCCGACTGAGCTCACCAAGGTCAACACACAGAACAGCGTGACTAAGGTGAGTATCATGGAAATAAACACAATCCTGCTTCAACTACTTAACTTCCTTCATGTGTGGGAAAGACGGCAAGTTTTGAAGTCATGGTCCTGGTTCTATATCTGGAATCTTTTATTTATCAGCTGTGTGATCTTGAGCAAGGGACTTAACCTTTCTGAGAATAAGTTTTATCACCTGTAAAATGATGGTAATTACACCAATCTCACAGGTTTGTAGAAAAAATTTAGATACAAACTGCCCAACATATTGACTGACATATAAAGACTTCATAATTAGTAAATATAAAATGTAAATAATTTCTGAAATGAGTATTTCCATTATAGTGACCTCCATGAAACCTTAAAGATGGATGAAAAAAGGTGTGATTCAAAATTTACAAGGCAGCAAAACATTAAATGATGCTTATATCTTGGTGTAAGGCTGGAGGGTTTTGCTAGAAGACTAAAAGAAATCAGCAGAACTGAATTCAGCACTACTTACTACACGCCTACCATGAGTTGCTAATGTATAAACAAATGCTCTTTTTATACTACTATTTTACACAACTTTTTCTTGATTTGTTTAGTATTCATCCGGTTATGAAAAGAAATGAGGGTATTAACACAACTCTGACAAAGTATCTGCCCAAGACAGCACACGGCCCACCATTACTCAGGCCACCCTGCCTCCCCACCGATAATGCAATGGGACAGTTTATTCTCCACAGCCCACTCACCGTCCTCTCCGGAGCTGCTGCCACAGCTTCTCCTGGGGGCTGAACGAATCGTCACAGTGCTTTTTCACAAGGGGGATATAAGAGGGAACAACAGCCCGGGCACAGCTCTGCACAAAGCGGAACACCTCCTCCTTTGATGGAGAGTCAAGGTCGTCAAAAAAGATACCCCCAATGCCCCGCCGCTCCCCACGATGGGCTATAAAAAAGTAATCGTCACACCTGGAAAACAGCAAAGCTGAATCAGGGCCAAAGGGAAGAAAAGGGAGGCATGAGCATTTCAGCTTAGAGCGCTACCCTTGACTCGTGTCAGCACCATGTCCTTGCTTTTTGTCCCAGTGAAAATGAAACTAGGGCTTTGAGCAGCTTTCCTGCAGTTTGCACCCATGGAGAAGGTACATATGCTTTTATCTGCAAGTAGGGAGTTGGCTTAAGTATGGTAAGAAGCCTATGTGTATCTAAAGGATATGCAACTCCGAAAACCAGGGAAGAGAAAGAGCCCCGCACTGAGTGTACATCCTAAGCAAATGCTGCTGCTCTCAGTAGCACTGGTGCTTCTGCAGGAGGCAGGACAGGAATCCTCCCCAGAGCCCCAGCCGGGACTGTGCCTGGGCACCAGCCCCTGAGCTCTTGGGTCAATTCCTTATTCACAAAGGACGGTATGGTATATGATCTCCAAGGTCTCTTTCCCAACACAATGGCGGTTCTAGAGCATGCAGGACTGAAGGGAGGAAATGTACAGACAACAAGAGTCTTCGGACCTATTACAGGTCAGCCTTGTGAGCCAGCACTTGACATGAAACGACCACTGTTCTTGAGTCTTTCCCCTGTGCCCACTAGAGCAGGTCTCCTAAGAATTCATTTCCTAAATGCTAAATGTGTGGAGCCGTTCACACTGGAAATAGTTGTTTGGATGATCTCTATAAAAATAAGGATCTCTAAATGGAAAAATCTGTATTAAAAACTAAAGCTATTGAAAAGATTGTATTAAAAACAGGTGTAAGAGCTTGAACTAAAAAAAAAAAAAAAAAAGGGCAGAAGCCAAAATCCCTAGAAGTGAGGCATTGTCACAACTGGCCTCGATCATGACTCCTCGGCTTCCCTTTACCTGCACATTAACACAGAGAACATCCTGAGTTGTGAAGTCAGCATTACCCAAACCACATTATTTCAAAATCTCTCTTCACAAAATTATGAAATTAAGAAGTTTCCTGAATACATATACTAACAATTTTTTAACTAGATATTTTATTAGTTCATCTAATTAGTTCATCCAGCATCCTAGATATTTTATTAACTAATATTACTCAGATAAAGTCATCTCAGCAACAGCAATAAGAAAAAAAACAAATAAGGGAGTGTCTCCACACTCCCTTCCTCCTGGAAGGATGTTGACTCATGGGAGGAAAAAGCCCCTTCATCTTACATCCACTCATCCCTGGCTGTGCAGCTTTCAGTGGTGATGCCAAATACAAAGAATATTCAAGTGTCTTATCTTTTCTGAGGATTTTTCAAAGTTGAACTCCATGTTCTTACATAAATAACGTCACAATTCCACAATTATTATATCTAAAAGCAAAGCAAACAAAAACAAAAGACCTAAAAACCCCAAATCCTTTCTGTTCTTCCTTTTTCAAGAACGCCAATCCACTCTAAAAGTCTCAAGTACTTCAGTCTTACTCCAAACAGCTTCTGCCTGGACTCTGTTTCCCACCTACCAAAAATCCGGGGTCTCCTCACAGCTCACTTTTCTTTCTCATTAGTGTCTTTAACAAAGTTTCCAATTCCACTCTTCTCCTTGTCCAAAATCTCTGGTGCGTTTGCATCTCCCCCTGAGGGTTCCTATGCCCCAACACGTCACATGGCAACAACGAAACCGGAATGAGATTCGACTATCCCACCCTAGGATTAAAAAGCCTCTGGTTCTCAGGCACAGATCACCTGAAAGTGTACATTCTAAGCCATGTGGAATCAAAAAAGATGCTGCCACCCAGTATTAATTAGACACTCAAATATTCCTCGGTAAGTAACTTCTTAAAACCACTCAAACCTGATATCCCACTTCTGGTGGGCAAAGAAAACAGTTCAACCTTCATTAGCTGAAAAGGGTGTTTAGTGTCACAGTAGTTGCCTTCAGGGTCTACGGGAGGAATGAAATATACTTTAGGGGCCATGAAAGTTCAATACCTTTACTTACCATTTTTTAAATTTGGGGTAGAGATCTGAACCATGCTGATCGCAAGCCTCCTTGAGAGTTCTGTGAAAATGGACCGCATCCTCCTGGTTCAAGTACGTTGGAGTAAGATCACAGCCACCACCAAACCACCAATGCTTGTCACCTGCCAAATCAAGACGTGGGATTCTGATGCGGGCTTTGGGCTTTGAGATACAGCATACAACTCACTGTACTAGCAAAGTTCATTTATCAGCTTAGTTTGTTAGGCATGAAATGGGTGACAATCAAAACAGAGTTTATCTCTGAATGGCCAATAAATCCTAGGCAGGAAAGAAGATATAAAAGCAAAAAGAGAAGGAAGTAGGAAATTGAAAAATAAAAGAATAGAACTAGGAAGGGAAATGACATGCCTGGCAGTAAAGGACCAAACACCACACAGGTGGGCCAGGCATGGATACAAACTCTGGCATATTAGAATCACATGAGTTTAAATTGCTTCTGCTGTGTCACAATTTAAAAGAAACAAGCAAATCTCTGGCCCAGACATGTACAATTTATAAAAACTCCCCAGGAGATTCTAATGATCCTTGTATTAAGAAGCATTGCCACTCCTTCTTCTTTCCCCCAAGAAGTGTGAAAAGACTTGCTGAGGGAAACAACTTATCATCTGAGAATGACTGTTTCATGTGCTTACTCAGGTTGATAGGTTGTCAGTACCAGTTACCAACTTTTTTAAACATTACAAGGTGGAACCCAACTAAATGACTTCAAAATAAAGTTAAATGCATTGACTTTAAATGCCATCACCTGCAGAGACACCAACAGGAGTATTATGACATTGCACAGGGGCTCTGACAGGTGGTAACAGTTGGCCCAGCTCATGAGACAGAAAAGCTGAAACTACGTATGTGTAAGGAGGCACAATCAACTACACCCCATCTTAAACCCATTGGTAACACACTGGTGACTAATACAGCTATGCACGTGATACATATTTTCCAAAAGCAAGTTCTCAATTTCACTTAAACGTTGCACATAGGTTTTCTTTGGATGTAATAAGTTCATATTTGCAAAAAAAACCTCAAGTGCACCCTGAAGTTCAGATTCATTAAACATTCCTCTGCATTGGTGAAACTACAGGAAGGTGAGAGTCCAGACAAGACACTTGCACTTTTCCTGTCCAGCGCATTGTCCATTGCATGTGCCCAGTAATAAGCCTTCTTATGCCTACTGAAAACCTAGTAAAGGTTTATATAGTCTTTCTCACTTTTAGATGTCATGACCTCCAGCCTGTTTTAAAACACACATTTTGCACAGTACTTTGCCCAGCTCCAGAGTTGCTTACCATCAGCTTCTTCTACTTCAAAGTATCTGTAGTTGAAATGGATAGTAGGAGCATGAGGATTTTTGGGATGGATAACAGAACTCACACCCATAGCAGAAAAGGGCAATTTACCTGCAGAGTGAAACATAATGAGCAGCAGTCAATCACTTGGCTTGGTACAAATGAACTCCGACATGGTTTCTGAGTCAATTTTCAAAAACTGCTTTTAATAATTTGCCTCATAAAATGTAAGTTTTGGAAAGTAACTGTCAACAAGTTTGGCATATTTATTCAATGCCTTTTACAGAACCAGTATTTGTTTTACAAATAAAACTTGTTGGCAAAAAAAGGTCTGCAGAGACTATTAAAAGCTGCTGAGATTATCTGACTTACCATCTTTAGTTTTCAGAATTTTTCCTCTGCTTCTCATTTGTTTTGCTGCTTCCTCAGAAAGATTTCCATGGACAACAGAAATGCTTACCCCAGCCTTTTCAAAAACATGACCATCTTGAAGTACACAGCTGATACCACCACCGCCTGTTTAAAGAAATATAAAATGAGAAGAAAATAAAGGTATATGCAAAATTGAAAACAACCCTTGCATGAACATGGTAGGTTTAGAGTTATTTCCTCCTCTATTTTCCAAATCTTCTGTAATGGCAGTACATAATTTTATTTTTTATTAAAGTATCATGGATATGGCAGTATATAATTTTTAAAGACAGTAAAATTAAACAACTAACTTAGCTTTATGACATTAGCTACTGACAGTGCGCACATATATATCTCCCGACATGACTAACCTGAGTATTTCTTCTACATCTAAAATAAACCACCGGAATATTTTCCCTTCAAATGTTCAGAATGGCATCCAAGGGTTACGATATATGGGCTAAAGCTAAGGTTAAGAACAAAATGTGTATATTTGAAGAATGTTCTATTATTATGGAATTTAAGAGCTCTATTTTGTTTCAATTGTTTTTCTCAGTATGCTGTTTGCCTTATAATTTTGCTTACAGGCAATTAAAAAACAGTAGATACTCGAACTCTTACAGGAATCTTATACTCAGTGAGACACACATAACATTTAGGTATCTGAACTTTACTTTTTTTTTTTTATTCTTGTTTTCTAAGAGTTACCACAAAGGCAATCATTCCATGAAGGTTCTTTTCTGGCTTATTTTATTTCCAAATTTTTATAGTTGAATGGGACATAAGATGATCCAGCATGACTCCTGTATACGTCAGTTGAGAAAACTGAGATCCAAAAAGAGAAACCATCTTATTCAAGAACACACAGCAGCTTGTGGCCCAATTTGTCTCTTAGCACTTTCTATGTATCAGACAATATTTTTTAAGTATTTTACAGATTCCCATTTCATGTAATCCTTACAATACCCTCATATATTATTTCTAATCTCATTTCAGAGATGAGGAAACAAAGGCACAAAGAAAGTTAAGTAACTTCTGAAGGTCACACAGCTCTTCAGGTACTTGGGACTGTGTTCTGGCTCAGTGGTGTTCACTTGAAAACATCCCAAGATAGAGAACACTATGAAAATCAGATTTACTTTCACCTAATATAGACATGGCAGTACAACGGTCCAAAATCTGCTGATGAGAGGCTGCTGGAGTATTACTAGCTAGGAAAAGTCAGACTATTTCAAGTTTATGACCAAGATGCGGGGTTTCACTGTGTACAGGCAATAACATGGTCATGAATCTATGACTATAAAAATGGTTTTAATACTGAAACATTTTGCCATTGGAGAGAAGGATTCTCCTAGCAGGAAATCTGATGGGTGCATTTGTTAGAACTACTTGTAACAACATTTTTTTTTGCGCAACTTAGGAAAAAGACACAATGACACTGCCGGCTGGAGGAGCCTGACTGACACAGCCAAAGAGGAGCAAGTTCCTCTTTCCATTTCCAAAGGAGGAGAAACGGTAGGCGCGTCCAGAGAAGTGTGGGGAAAAAATGTGTGCTCAATTACAGTATTGGACATTCAAGCTTGCTGGCTAAAATTGTCCACGCCTTCTACGAAAAATTCCATTATAAAATTGCAGATTTTGAAATGTCCAGTACTAGAGTGACAGATCTACGTCCACGCTTGCAAGCACAGGGCTGATTCTGTGTCAATCTTTCTAACGTCGCCCCTTCTAACCTAGCAGCAGCGGGGTCGTTCCTACCCCCATCCCCTTTCTGACTTATTTTCTGCCAGCAAACTAACACCTGACCTCTTTTCCCATCTGCACCTCCCACTAGGGGCCGATCACCTCACCTTCCTTCCTCTCCCACCGGTCCACAGAGAAGCGGGCGCCCCCGTCTACCTGTGCCAGCTCCTGGCACACCTGGGCCTGGGTCTCCAGGATCAGCAGCTCCATCTTGGTCTTTATGTCGCCCGGCCTTCGCCGCAGCTCGCGCAGGTCCGTCACAGGCAAGGCCATGAAGCAGCTGCAGCGTTGGGCCAACTCGTCCTCTTCCTCCGACCTCCCCGGCGAGGGGCTCCGCGCCCCCGAGCTCTTAGGCACCATCTCCGCCCGCTCCACGTACCCGAAGGCGGCGGCGGCCAGCCCCGCCAGCCCTGCCAGTGCCGCGGTCAGACCGGTCCCCAGCCAGGGGCCACCTCCCGCCGTCGCGCGGTGCCCCAGCCCGCGGCACTGCCCGGCGCCAGCCGTGCCAGGGGGTCGGCAGATGCGTCCGGCCGCGCCACGCGGGGACCAAGCGCGCAGCTCTCCGCAGCGGCCCCGCGCCGCTCGCCAGCAGGAGCCCGCGCTCAGCCTGCCCAGGTGCAAGGCCATGCTCCCGCGCTCTCACTCGGGCAATGCCCGCGTCCCGCAGACCAGCCCTGAGCTCCCCTGGGTGCCAAGACGGCGCCCAGGTAGAGAGAACTTCTGGCGGAGAAGAGCTGCTACCGGGTCGGCTCGCCGCGGCGGGGGGGGGGCGGGCATGCCGGGAGCTGTAGTTCCGCTCTCGTCGCCGCCTGCAGGGGCGCGCCGGGGAGATAACAAACCCTCTGTCTCCAGGAGGGCGGGTTCCGCGGCCCCTGGCGCGGGGCGGGGAGGGTGCTGAAGCGAAGGGAGAGATACTCTCTAGTCGGCTGTCCAATCAGCCTCCCGCAGAAGGCCAAGTGGGGTTGGTCGCTGAGGGCTGACCGGAGCAAAAAGATGGCCAGACTCTCGCCCCGACTTGTATTTTCAAACAAGGTTGCAAATCTTGGCTCTGTGCCTTCAGAAAGACCTTTCCTCACTGGTTCTAGTCCTCTAGAGCTTCTGGAGCTTGTAGGATTGGTGAGGGCAGAGCCTGGGAAATTTCTTACCTATGGGTGAGTTTCAAAAGGGAGTCAAAAAGACTCTTAAGAGCTCCTAAGAAAATCTGAGGCAAAGATTTTCTGGAATCAACTCCATACCACAGTATATTACTAAAATCTCCCATGTCCACTTGATTATTTTAGAAATAGGAAAAACAAAGTGACTTTTACTAAACCACTTTAAAACTCATGACCTGTTGTGTTTGGGTATTCAAGAAATGAGATTTAAAAGTACCATCTACAGTTGCCAAATATTTCTCATGTTTAGTGAGAATATTCCTTCCTCACCACCATCCCCCAACACACACACTGTTTAAAAATGAGGGAAGAAGCTAACACAGATTTTATATGTTGTCTGGACATATAAAAGGTAAGACCGATTATCTTTGGGATGATTTTAATTTCTAGTAGTAGATAATAATTTAAGCAACTGGTGTTAGTTTCTACAAGTTTTTTTCTCAGTGGTTAGATGGCAATGATGGAACTTCCATGGCAATCCGTCAAACCTGTTGTTCAAGCCTGCGCATTTTATCCATTCTCAACTGCATCTGGAACACTCACGTGGGAAAGTGTGGCTGAGATGGGCATGCACGACTCCCTAGCAGATACAATGCAAGGTAAAGGCCTGGATTGAGACGTCAATAAACTACTTTGGGGGAAGAAAAACTATGGGCTTTTAGTCATAGTGTAACTTGCTGGGAAGCTGAACTGGAGGAGGAAAGGGAAGATTAGAAATATCACTTTAGGAAGGGTTGTTTATCAAAGCATTAAAAACAGTACTGTAAGTTATAAGTGAAAAACTATCAAAGCTAGTATTTATTTAGTGAACTGCAATTTAAAGCATTAGAAACATTCAGAATTGAAGTTTTATTTCTTTGTACTTATCAAGGTTGAATAGTTTGAATAGTGCTTATCTTAATTATTATTGTATAACATGATATGAAGTGAGCATCTTTTCTATGCCTTGGTGAACTGTCATACTCTTTTCAAAGTTTGAATTAGCTTCCAACATTTATTCTCTGTGCTTTCAATGTTGTGAAATATTCCGAGAGTTCCTTTAGTGTAAAGTGGGTCTTTTTGTTTGTTTTTTGCCAGCACCATTTCGTCTGGGGCATCTTTATCTGTTTTGTCATAACCACTTTCTTCATTTATGATAATAATTTCACCTTCACAAGTTCCTCTGATATTTAATTTTATGTGTAGAATTAGTTGAGCCATAGTGTCCAGATATCTCATCAGACCTTGAACTGCAACATCAGTTTTTCCCTGGATCTCCAGCCTGCTGGCCCACACTGCAGATTTTGGACTTGCCAGCCTCCATAACCATGTGAGCCAATTCTTTAAAATAAATCTCTATCTATACATACACACATTCTGTTTGTTCTATTTCTCTGGAGAACCCTGACTAATACAGTTCCTCTGGCTGAATATCTAAATGTCTCAAAAGGTGGCAGTGATGACATTCCCACAGTCAGCTATTTCTTCTAGAATTCCATCTGTATTTGGAACCGGTGTTACCACTTTTTGTTTCTTTGCTGCACTTTCAGCTTTGTTAGCTAATTACCCCTTTCAGTTATTCATTTTTGTAAAATGTCATATGGGTTTATCACTGAGAGACACAGAAACAGCATGGCTACACACTTCTGTCTGTGATAAATGGAATAACAGACATGCAGTGAATAATCACCAACTGACTTTGGAAAAGGTAATGTGGTCAGTGAACATTATATGTGTCTGTTATTTATGTTATGATTTGTGGACTGAAAGACTAGAATTAAATTTGTATTTCATAAATTATCCACAGTTATATAATGTGGTAACTGAAATTTGAATTATGTTGTTGAGGAACTAGTGATATTTAACTACGCCATGGTAACTAACTGAAATTTGTGCATACTGAAACAAGGTAATGCAAGGACGACCTGTACTTACTTTTGACCTGTTTATCTAGATCTGTAATTTAGAAGTCTCCACCATAAAGAACCATAAAGCAAAAAAGCAAGGTTCTCAACTGAATCAGGAACATCTCTAAAAACTCTTTCATTAACTGGCATTCTTGAAATACTTGATGTGATTATTTTCTGTGGCTTAGAGAATCACATAAAAAATGTTCACAAATAGGAAGTAGTTTGTGGCAAAGACAGCTAGTTGTCTACTGAAAATCCACTTTCCCTTTCTTCCTTTAATGATAGTACTCCACGTTTCAGTGCGGCATAGAGCTGCCCCACTAAAGACTACCCTCCCATCCTCTTTTGAAGCTTATGGCCAAATTCTGGCCAATGGGATGTGAACAAAACTGTGTCTGCCAGTCTGAGTTTGTCCTTAAAAGGAATGGATGTAGTCTGCCCTGGCCTTTTCTCTATGGATGAGATGCTCATGTGAGAGCAGGAGATGGAGCAGCCACTTTGGACCCGGAAATGGAATCTGTGTGTTGAATGTGGATGTCAGAGCTCCACTATATGCACTACTCTCTCTGGACAGTTATTTAAAAGAGAATAAACTTCCATCTTGTTTTAGCCACCACATTTTAGGTCCTTTTGTTACAGACACTTAACTCTAACCTAAAAAATACATGGAAAGTTTCCTGTTTGGGAATGAACAATAGCCTAACATAATACTAGAAGGGATTTATACATGTCACTCTAAATAGTTAATGTATTCTCCATTTAATTTAAAGAGGAAAAGAGAAAAACATTAGACCCAAGTCTAATCCTCTGCTGCAGTAACGTTGATTAGGATGTACTAAAGAGGTAATAAAGCCATGAGTAACATCTGCCTCTTTCACAGAGTGGATTTAGTGTTTCCCATTTAGCAGTTCCTGTAAATTTAGGGATGAGTCTTCATTCCTAAAACCAGACTTGTTGGGAAGGAGGATTCCAATATTTAAATTGAATTTCCAGGAGCTGCTGCGGCCTGATGAGAGAGACAATTATCTGGCAATATTTATGTAATGCTTTTTGTGACAAAAATAAATTTAAGGTAGTATTAGTTAGTTGAGTCATTGACATGGAAATAACTTATCCTAATGCATCCCTTAAAATTTGTACATCATGAATTTTGGCTCTTTTGTAAGGAATGGGTAAGCTCTGATTCTCCAACAAAGGTGTGACACTTATGTGTAAACACTAGAGGGCACTCACCTTCTAGTCCCTCGAACCAAATTTACAATAATAGTTTTCAAGCCATTTTGTAGCAGTATCACTTTGGGGTCTTGTTTAAAATGTGTACCCTTAGGTTGTGAAAGGGCCAAGAATATGCATTTTCAGTGAGAGGCAATATGGCATCATGGTTAAGAGGGTGGCTTGTGGAGCCTGACTGTCTGTTTGAAACCTGGCTTTGCCATTTGGGAACTTGGACAATTATTTAACCTGTCTGTGCCTTGGTTTCCTCAACCATCAGATGAAGGGAGAAATAGCACCTGCCTCTTATGATTGTTTTAATGATTAGATGAGTTAACTTAGAGCACACACCTAGTGACTAGCAATAAATATTCACTTTATTTTTTCAAGTTTTATTTTTAATAAAGACATTTATTGATTTTGTTGCAGGGAGACTTGAGAAATACAAGACTATTTTTAAAAGGAAAAAGGAAGATCCTCTTATCCTCTACTCAGCCAGACTGACTTCAGGTCCTGACCCTCAGCTAGAGTGATAATGGAATGGCAGGAACCAAAGGTACATGGTGGAGAATTGAGGCTGATCTTTGGTCTGCTGTAGAACTTGTACTCTATTCGGAAGTCAGTGGAAATCCATTGAAGGCATTGAGGCAGAAGATGGCATGATCAGATTTACCTCTGAAACAGATGACTCTGCAAGCAGAGTGGGGGATGGAATGTGGGGGGTGAGGTTGGATGCAGGCACACAGGGGAGCTCAGGTAGAGGTAATGCTATTCCTTCTCTATTCTAAGCAACAGTCTCCAGAAAACATTAGGACTATTCACTTTAGTGACTCTAATAATGACAATTTGAAACCTAAAAATCCTTTCTTCTTAAAGGCTTTAAATAGAGTCAAGTTTATAATAAAACATTCTGCACCCCTCCCCATGATTCATACACACTACGTAGTAGACAGTATCTGGCAGGCATCCTCCCTAGGTTTTGAAGCAGCAAGTGCTGCCAAAAGGGCTCCTAGGAGCTATGCAGCCAGCAGGAAAAACCTGGACTGCTTTCCACAGCACCACAAGCTGTGAAGGGGGCACATTCTGCATCTTACCTGGTGATCCTATAGGTGGAGCAAATTTCTAGGATATATGGCAACTTTGAAGTGTCTGAATTAAGGGATATTGAAATAAACTCCCATTCTGCTCTATCATGTCTACATTCTACTCTATCATGTCCCCAGTGAGAATAGGAGGAGCTGCCATGGAAGCAGAAGAGGGGGCAGAGGAGGAAGGGGGATTACATTCTTCTCCTTGGCTTTGCCTAGAATTCACCAACACTGTTCTGCTACCATCAAATTAGCAGGATCAGCAGCACCAGGGAAAATAGTTACACAAGTCTTTAGTACCCAAAGAGTGACTATGAATGATTTCATGAGAAAGGAATGGATCCCTGGGGGCCTCTTTGCCAGGATCAGTTTCTGCTTGTACATTCAGCCAAGCCTATATATCATATATCACTCACATAACTGGTCTCTTTGCTCTTAGAAATATATCAATAGATGAAACAGTTCTTCCCTCTGAGTTGTTTAGATTGCAGAATCATAGGATATTATTTTAGGCTGAGATAGAAGTATCTAATCCCAAGGTTTTCAAATTTTTTTCAGTATCAGATCTCTTCAGATGAAATCCTATGCAGAAGTCCAATTAATATATGAACATTACTCCTCCAACATGCTATCATGTGCATTAATTCTTTGAACCACTAGGACATCGAAGAACAAAGTCTGAAAGTCATGACTAAATGAATTATTCCATTTTACAGAAGACAAAAATGAGTCCCAGAGATTTAATAATTTGAGTGGAGTATAACAGCATAAGGGGACATCTAGAAATAAATTTGAGTTTTATTCAAATTCATGGTAGAGAATAGAGTTTGGAAGGGATTTTCTTAATGGTTTCTTTGGAGTTGAATCCATGAGTTGGGAAGAACAAGACAAATTGGAATGTGTGAGGGGTGAGAGGTTTAACTTAGATCTTGAGAAGGATTTCCAATAGAAACAGATGCAAACTTTGGAACTTTGAGTCTCTGGCCGCAATCTATCTGTTCAGTGCAGCAAAGCTGCTTATCTGTCTAGAGAGAATCAAAGCTAGCTTTTCCTTATAGTCCTGCATGGAGGTAGAGACCTTCAGCTCTACCAGTCATTACTCATCATCATCCTGGCATTATCAAACATCCATTAAACGTCTTTACAAGTTAAACACAGAGGCACATTTCCTACTGGACATGATTTATGCAGATCAACAGCTTAGAGAGAGAACAACATGGCAATTTCCTGATAATTAATGATAGAAGGATTATCCAGTTTCATCTTTCTTACTTTCTGTGTTCAAAATGAAACTTAAAACTTATCTGGTCCAGTAAATACCTACCCACCTAACTCAGTTCATTATTATGCTCAGTGATTGCTAGTTTTAATTTACCCCACTGAACCTCTGTTCCTCACCTGTAAAGTACAAATAATAAGAAAGATTTCCCATTGTTTTTTTTAATGAAGAAAAGGAAATAATATATGTTAGCTGTTTAGCACAGTACCTGATACATAGTGATTATTTTAAAGCTATTAGTTTCTTCTCTGGCATGGGTCTCTGATAGACTAAGATCAAATTAATAAGCATTTGAAAAAGGTTAAATTTGTCTTTCATCTCTTGTTTTAGATTCTACTCTAATTTCTGGGTGCTCTGTTATCTTTTATTTCTTCTGCTCCCCCTTTCTTTTTATTTTGGAATAACTGATCAATTTTCATTAATGTGGAAGTTAACTAATAATGTTAAGAATCAAGTGGAGAATAAATCAGATACCCATATTCAATACAATAGTTCACTTTTAGCTTAAAATTTTTAGAACTGCTTTCCCTTAGACATTCACAGCCAAGGTGTTTGTTTCTCATGTCTCTATCATCTGTACATGATTAAAGAACACTGTAATCCTTAGATAATACATTCTATAGCATTGGCTATATTAGTAAATATCTCTGTGGATAAGCACATGTCAATCCAGACCAACTGAAAGTAACCCATTGTTATTCAAATGGAAATGCTAGAACTGTGAAGTTCAATATCTGAAATAAAAAATCCAGTGCATGGGTCTATGCATCTTTGTAGTCAGAGAGAGAAAGAGAGGAAATGCAGCACAATCAATATGATTTTTTAAAATGCAGAGAACTTGAATAGATATTTTTCCAAAGAAGACATACACCTAGCCAACAGATATATGAAAGGATGCTCAAAAACACAGTGAAATATCAACTCACACTAGTCAGAATAACTAGTATCAAAAAGATAAAAAAATAATAGTGTTTGTGAGGAGGTGGAGAAGATGGACCCCTCATATCCTGTTGGTGGAATATAAAATGGTTCAGTCACTATGGAAAACAGTATGGAGTTTCTTCAAAAAATCAGACATAGAACTATCATATCCAGTAATTCCACTTCTAGGTATTTAACCAAAAAAAAACAAAAACACTAATTCAGATTGATATATATCCCCCTATGTTTATTGAAGCATTATTTACAATAACCAAGATATGGCAGCAGCCTGTGTGTCCATTGATAGATGAATGGATAAAGAAAGAGGTGGTATATATATATATATATATACATATATATATATATCTACAAAGGAGTATTACTCAATCATGAAAAAAATGAAATCTTGGCATTTTGACAACATGGATGTACCTAGCAGGTATTATGCTATGTGAAATAAGTCTGAAAGTAAAAACCCTAAGAGCAAAAATTGCCAATCTAGAATTCTACATCCAGCAAAATATCCTTCAAGTCACAAAGGAGAATGCATTTGTTCCTTTTTTTAATGGAAGTATCATTGACATACAATCTTATATTGGTTTCAAATGTACAACACAGTAATTCAACAACTACCCATATTATTAAATCCTCACACCATCTAGTACAGTCACTATCTGACAATATAGAAAGATGTTATAGAATCATTGATTGTATTCTCCATGCTGTACCACTGTCCCTGTGACCAACTTATATTGTGATTATGAATTACTGTACCTTTTTATCCCCCTCATCCTTCCCTCCCACTCACTCCCCCTTGATAACCGCTAGGCACTTCTCAGTGTCTATGAGTCTAATTCTGTTTTGTTCATTCTGTTCTGCTTTGTTTTTATATTCCACAAATAAGTGAAATCATGTGGTATTTGTCTTTCTCTGCCTGGCATATTTCACTGAGCATAATACTCTCTAGATCCATCCATGTGGTTGCAAATAGCAGAATTTCTTTTCCTTTTATGGCTGAATATCATAAGATTGTATATATTTACCACATCTTCTTTATGCATTCATCTATTGATGGACACTTAGGTTGCTTCCATAACTTGGCTATTACAAATAATGCAGTGATAAACATAGGGGTGTGTGTATCTTTTCGAATCATGAATTTTATTTTCTTCAGGTAAATTCCTAGAAGTTGAATTACTGGATTGAATGGTGTTTCTATTTTTTAGTTTTTTGAGGAACCTCTATACTGCTTTCCACAGCAATTACACCAATTTACATTCCTACCAACAGTGTAGGAGGCTTCCCATTTAGGAGAATGCATTTGTTTCTATTGCTATATAATAAATTACACAAATTTAATTTATTAAATTAAAACAATACCATTTATTGTATCACAGTTTCTGTAGATCAGAAATCTGGGTTCAGTCTAAATGGTAGAGCATTAAGTGGATTAATAACAATAATGAAACAATCTAAAAGAAGGCAAGAAAGGGAGAAACAAAAAACGAATACTAATATAGTAAATTTAAACTCAAATATATTGCTACTCACAAAGAATTTTCAGACTGGATTTTAAAAACAGCAACAACTATAGGTTGTTTATAGTAGGTAAATCTTAAATATAAACATAGAAAGGTTAAACATAAAAAATGGAAAAAGCCATAACATACAAATATTTATATAGCTAAATTAACAGACAAAATGACTTTAAGGTGAAAAGCATTATTTCAGTTAAAAATGATGCTTCATAATGACAAAGCAGTCAGTTGCCATTAAGATATAGCAGCATGCACTTCATAATATGCACTTAAAAATATGTCATATATCCTCAATATTTACAGAGCACAAATGGACAGGACCTCAAGAGAAAATAATGTCACAAAGAGGGGGTTATTGATACACCCTTCCTGGTATATAGATACTAGATAGGACAAACATAAATATTAGCAAAGTTAAAGAATACTAAATAATCCAAGTGATAAACATGATTTAATTTACAACATACCAGAAAACTGAATTTAACAACAGAAAAGCAAATATACTCTTCTTATTTACAAAAGTTGATCTTATGCTGAGTCATAAAAGCAAATCTCTACAAGCTTTCAAATGATTGATATCATACTGAGAATGTAGCCCAAAGCAATTGAGCTAGAAATCAGTAACAATGAGTAGAAAAATCCTCATAGTTTTGAAAAGTATTTTTAAATAACCCACAGGTCAAGTATTAATTACAGTAGTTATCAGAAATAGTTCAAATTGAAAAAGCATGAAAATGTGATATATCCAAATCTGTGGGATGCACTCAAAGGGGTGCTCTGAGTGAAATTTGTAATCTTATATTCAAATATACAGAAACAGGCTGAAAATAATCAGTGATCTAATCATTCATCTCTGCAACAACAAGAGAACGGCTACTTAATCCTAAAGAAAGCAGAAGGAAGGAAACCATGAGTACAGAAAATGATGAAATAGAAAAAGCAAAATTCAAAAGACAAGATAAAAAATTGTTTCTTTGAAAAAAATAATAAATCCATGGTGAGACTGATGAAGAAAAAATGAGAGAAAGCACAAAGAGACAATAAAAAGAATCAGAACCATACCGACCCTACAGACAATAAAAACAGGATTCCATAAAGTTATGAACACCTTTATGCCAAGGGATTTGAACATTTTTATGAAACTGACAATCTCAAAACAACACAACTTTCCATATTTGACAAAAGACTAGAAAATATAAGTAGATCTATAATTACTTCATCCAAAACTAAAAACTTTCACACAAAATACTCCAGGCACACTGTACTTCATCAATGAATGCTACCAAATAGTTAAGAAGTAACACCATTTTCACATAAACCCATTCCAGTAATACTATTAAAGGAGGAAACACTTTCCAACTCATTTTGTGAGGCAGCCTAACCCTAGTACCAAAACCCTACAAGGATGTCATGAGAAAGAAAATTTAGAGACAATTGCACTAGTCAACAGAGGCAAAAGTTCTAGGCAAAACATTAATAAAGTCCAAAAATATGTAGAAAGGATAGTTCATTTTGAATAAGTTGCATTTAGTTGAGGATGTAGGTTTCTTTTAAATTCAGAGATTAACCAACATAATTTACCATAGTAACAGAAGGAGGAAACTCATAAGGTCATCTAGACAGGTGATGATAAAGGTATTTCAACTTTAACATTTATTTATGATTTTTAAAAATGTCTTTGATACAGCCACACTAGGAAATAGTTTGGAAGTTTTTTATAAAACTAAACATGAAACCATCATTTACACTCATGGATATTTATCCCAGATAAATGAAAACTCATGTTCACACAAAAATCTATGTAAGACTGGTCATAGCATCTTCATTCATGATAATCAAAAACAAAACAATCCAGGTGTCCTTTAATGGGTGAATGTCTAAGTAAAGTGATATATCTAGACTGTGGACTACTACTCAGCAATAAAAAGAAATAAACTATGTATGAAACAACTTGATAAATCTCCAAGGAATTATATTGACTGAAAAAAAGCCAATTCCTAAAGATTACATACTGTAAGACATTTAATTTATATAAAATTCTTAAAAACCAAAATTGAAGCATAGGGAACAGGTCAGTGCTTACTAGGAGTTAGGGATAATAAGCAGGAGGAAGATGGGAGGGCAAGAGGTGCACTTATGAAAGGACCACGCAAGGAGTCCTGGTGATGAGGTACCTGCTCTGTATCTTGACTATGGTGGTAGATATAGGAACCTACACATGAGATTAAATTGCACAGAACTAAATACACAGGAGTACAAGTAAAATTGGGAAAATTTGAATAAGATTGGCAGATTGTAATGTCAAGGTCCTGATTATAGTATTATACTATAACTCTGTAAGATGTTACAATTGGAAGGAACTCAGTAAAGGGTACACAGAATCTCTCTGTATTATTTCTTCACAACTCCATGTTAATCCACAGGTTATCTCAAAATTAAAAGTGTCATAAAAAAATTTCTAACAAAATAATAGATGAAAATTTCCAAATCTATCAAAAGTAGTTCTGAAAAACACAACAAATGTCATACTTTCTGGAATAATATTGAAAGCTTTCTTCAGTATCAAGAACAGGACAAATACCTGCTCTCCCCACTTTTATTCAACACTGTTTTAATACTTTATATTAGCATGAAATAAAGCAAATGTGAAATAAAAATTACAAGGACAGGAAAATAACTAGAACTGTAATTACTCACAGGTCATATAGTAATAGATGTAAAATCCCCAAAGAATCTACGGACAAATTTTTAGGATTAATAAGTGTATCAGCAAACATACTAGAAAAAATATACAAAAATTGTATACACAGTATTAAAAAATCAATTGTATACATTAGCAAAAAAAAACCCAAAATTGAAAATAAGCCATTTACAATAAAATAAGATTACATGTTTAAGAATAAACATAAAAAAGTTATGCAATGCTCCCATATAGAAAATGACAAGCATTACTAAGGAAGATGAAAATGAAAGAATATTCTATAAATAGATTTTTAAAAATCAGTATTATAAAGAGGTCAACTTCCTGAATTGTTCTATAGAGCAAATGTAATACTAATCAAAATTTAAAAATTGCTACTGTTGTTGAAATTAACAAGGTGCTTATATAACTTATATTGAAATGTGAGAGGTAATAGCCAAATCGCTGTTAAGGAGCATCATGGGAAAATTTGCTCTGCTAAATTTATTTAAACGAATTATTAAATTATTTTCAAAATACTTAAAAGGCCATAACATTAAAGGAGTGAAGTACTGGCACAAAGATGGACAGAAAGACCGCTGGCACAGAATAGAAAATGCAGAAATGGACAATGAACAAGTGGACATGCAATTATGACAAAAGTCGATCCGCCAAAGAAGGGGGTAAAAGATGGTCTTTTTAATAAATTATTCTGGGTTGCTATATCAATTTTCTGTAGCTGTCATAACAAATAACCACAAACTTAGTGTCTTAAAACAGTACACATTTATTATCTTCTAGTTCTTTAGGTCACACTGGTATAAATCAAAGTATTGGTGGGACTGTGTTCTTTTTCTTGAGGTTCCAGGAGAGAATCCGTTTCCTTGTCATTTCTGACTTTTAGGAATCTTCCACCCACTTTCCACACTCATTTTTCCACATTTGCTCTATTGTTAGAGCCAACAATGTTGCATCTCTCTAACTCTTCTTACCCTGACATATATCCCTCTGCCCACAACCTGGCAAGGCTCATCTCTTTGGGAGGCTCATTTGATGAGATAGGGCCCATTCAGATAATCCAGGACAATCTCCCCATTTCAAAATCACATCTTCAAAGTCCCCTTTGCCATGGAAGGTAACACATTAGCAGGTTTCAGGGATTATAGGACAGGGACATTTTGCAGGAACTATCATTCTGCCTACCAGTCAGTTAGACATCTCTATATAAAAAATAAGAAACTTCTTTTACCTCTGACCATACATAAAACCAATCCCAGATGGACTGAAACTAAATGTGAGAGTAAAAAAAAAGTAATGATGTTGCAGAAGAAAATACAAAAGAGTGTCTTCATGATATGGGGAGGGTGAAAGATATCAAAACCAGGACACACAAAACATTTATCATAAGACTGAGAAATTGATCTAGATTAAAATTAGGAACTTCCTTTCATCAAAACACCCTATTAAAAAAGTGAAAAGCAAATCACAGAGTGAGAGAAGATATGTGTAGTACACATCATCGCTGAGGGACTGTATCAAACTTTTGGTTCCCCTGAAAGCAGAGCCTGAGGAAAGGACTTGGTACAGGAGCTTCTGGGGACCTGTAGTGTGTTATACTTCAAAGAAAACAAGTTAACAAAACCCTCCGCCTGCCTCCATATAAAAGGTCTTAAATGTAGTAGCTAATATTTACTAAATGTTTGCTTTCCATGTGCTAAATTCTAAGAATTTTATATATAGGCTTAAAATGCCTAATGTCCTAAAGCAACTAAATATTATTCATGAAGGCAGGGAATTTGTCTGTTTTGTTTACTGCTACATTCTCAGTGCCTAGAAAAATGTCTCTTAATTAAATAAAATGGCAAAGACAGAATTTAAACCCACACTGTCTTCTAGTAAGCCTTGTGTTTGTAACACTGGCATGATATATACCTCATAATGTTACTCATTAATTCCAGTTCTCCTATTCAGGTCCAGGTTAAAAGAATGAAGATAATAAAATTATAGGAAAATGAAAATTAATTTAAAAGCTTCATCCATTAATCTAGATTTTTAGAAGTAAGAGGGATAGGAGAAACCAAAAGCCTGAAGAATGTTTTAAGATACTTCGCTTCTCCACTAGCTTAAAGATCATTGCCTGTCATTGCCAGTCAACATTTTCACCGTTGCCAGTGAACATCACAGATTACAGAGACCCACCTTCATAGCCTTTTTCCCAACACCCACACCTAATCCTCGCATGACCCACCCTCTCACAGATGAAAAGACACATTACTGTTGGCTGTTGGGCCAGCAGTCTCATTTCCAGCCACTGAGTCATATTTAGCCAAAATCAAACCAAACACATCTTCCTCCAAGAAACAGACAGCCAGGGCTTTCACAGTAAACTCTGGGCATTTTTTCCCCAGCAGACCAGGAGCTCTAGTGGTTCAGGGATGCTGACCAAAAAATGGATTGTCCAGACTATAGATCATTATTTAGAAGTTTTTTGTTTGCTAGTGGTGTAGTGGGTGGTGATGGTGATGATGAGTGTGTGTGTGTGTTTGAAACCAATGTGGAAAAGTTCATGCAATGGTCTGCTCTCATTTTAAGAAAAATGATTACAATATAATCATATAGTAAAGACACTAAAGTCTCTTCGGAGCGTCACAATTTCCCTTCTGCTGGAAGATGGCCAGGTGGTTTTTTCGTGGACGAGGGAAATATCCAAAAGTACTGTTCATGTTCTTTCATTGAAAATGCATTTAAATTAAGGACCAAAAATCAACTTTTGTCAATTGAAGCTATAGAACTGGGTATTTCAATGACTTTAGATACAAGTGTTTGGCATTTGTGATTATGTCTCCAGAGAAACTTTGCAGTCTAAAATGCTAACATATTCCTACTACTTGTGCATTTTATTTTCTATGAAGCATATTTATGTATATATCCATTACTGCATTATTAAATCACAATGCCTATTTATTGCTCTTTCCTTGAACCTATAGAAAGTGGATGATTTCTATTTTCTTAGAATATATTACATTTATATACAGTGATTTTTTTGCTATTATTGATATACAATTACATGAGCAACATTATGGTTACAAGATTCCCCCTATTATCAAGTCCCCACCACAGACCATTGCAGTCACTGTCCATCAGCGTAGAAGAGTGTTATAGAATCACTACTTGTCTTCTCTGTGTTTGCTGCCTTCCCTGTATTCCCCTATACCACCCCCACCCCCGCTACTTTATGTGTGCTAATTCTAATAGCCCTTTTTCCCCTTAATTCCTCCCTTCCCACCCATCTTCCCGAGTCCCTTTCCCTTTGGTAACTGTTAGTCCCTTCTTGGGTTCTGTGAGTCTGCTGCTGTTTTGTTGCTTCAGGTTTTTCTTTGTTCTTATACTCCACATATGAGTAAAATCATTTGGTACTTGTCTTTCTCTGCCTGGCTTATTTCACTGAGCATAATACCCTCTAGCTCCATCCATGTTGTTGCAAATAGTAGAATTTGTTTTCTTCTTATGGCTGAATAATATTCCATTGTGTATACATACCACTTCTTCTTTATCCATTCATCTACTGATGGACACTTAGGTTGCTTCCATTTCTTGGCTTTTGTAAATAGTACTGCGATAAACATAGGGGTGCATCTGCCTTTTTCAAACTGGGCTGCTGCATTCTTAAGGTAAATTCCTAGGAGTGGAATTCCTGGGTCAAATGGTATTTCTATTTTGAGTTTTTTGAGGAACCTCCATACTGCTTTCCACACTGGTTGCACCAATTTACTACAGTGATTTTTTTAAATTTTGCTATTATTAATGTACAATTACATGAGCAATATTGTGGTTACTAGACTCCCCCTATTATCAAGTCCACACCACGTACCCCATTACAATCACTGTCCATCACCGTAGTAAGATGCTATAGAATCACTACTTGCCTTCCCTGTGTTATACTGCCTTCCCTGTATGCCACCCCCCACTGCTACATTATGTGTGCTAATCATAATATCCCTTTCTCCCCCTTATCCCTCCCTTCCCACCCATCTTCCCCAGTGCCTTTCCCTTTGGTCATTGTTAGTGCATTCTTAGGTTCTGTGAGTCTGCTGCTGTTTTGTTCCTTCAGTTTTTTCTTTGTTCTTATACTCAACAAATGAGGGAAATCATTTGATACTTGTCTTTCTCCACCTGGCTAATTTCACTGAGCATACTACCCTATATCTCCATCCAAGTTGTTGCAAATGGTAGGATTTGTTTTCTTCTTATGGCTGAATAATATTCTTTTGTGTATATGTACCACATCTTCTTTATCCATTCATCTACTGGTGGACACTTAGGTTGCTTCCATTTCTTGGCTATTGTAAACAGTGCTGCGATAAACATATGGGTGCATATGTCTTTTTCAAACTGGGCTGCTGCATTCATAGGGTAAATCCTGGGTCAAATGGTATTTCTGTTTTGAGTTTTTTGAGGAACCTCCATACTGCTTTCCACAATGATTGAACTAATTTACATTCCCACCAGCAGTGTAGGAGGGTTCCTCTTTCTCCACATCCTCGCCAACATTTGTTGCTGTTTGTCTTTTGGATGGCAGCCATCCTAACAGACTTTAGGTGATATCTCATTATGGTTTTAATTTGCATTTCTCTGATGATTAAGGATGTGGATCATCTTTTCATGTGCCTGTTGGCCATCTGAATTTCTTATTTGGAGAAGCATCTGTTTGGCTCCTCTGCCCATTTCTTAATTGGCTTATTTGCTTTTTCTTTGTTGAGGTGCATGAGCTCTTTATATAATTTGGATATCAACCCCTTATCAGATATGTCACTTATAAATATATTCTCCCATACTGTAGGATGTCTTTTTGTTCTATTTATGGTGTCCTTTGCTATACAGAAGATTTTTAGTTTGATGTAGTCCCATTTGCTCATTTTTGCTTTTGTTTCCCTTACCGGGGAGATTTTTCATGAAGAAGTTGTTCAGATGTATGTCCAAGAGATTTTTGCCTACGTTTTTTTCTAAGAGTTTCATGGTTTCATGACTTACATTCAGGTCTTTGATCCATTTTGAGTTTGCTTTTCTGTATGGGGTTAAACAATAATCCAGTTTCATTCTCTTACATGTAGCTGTCCAGTTTTGCCAACACCAGCTGTTGAAGAGGCTGTCACTTCCCCATTGTATATCCACGGCTCCATGAACTTTTATTAATTGACCATATATGCTTGGGTTTATATCTGGGCTCTAAAGTCTGTTCTATTGGTCTATGGGTCTGTTCTTTTGCCAGTACCAAATTGTCTTGATTACTGTGGCTTTGTAGTAGAGCTTGAAGTCAGGGGGCATAATTCCCCCCACTTTATTCTTCCTTCTGAGGATTGCTTTGGCTGTTTGGGGTCTTTTGTGGTACCATATGAATTTTTGAACTATTTTCTCTAGTTCATTGAAGAATGCTGTTGGTAGGTATTTAGATAGGGATTGCATTGAATCTGTAGATTGCTTTAGGCAGGATGGCCATTTTGACAATAGTAAGTCTTCCTATCCATGAGCACAGGATGTGTTTCCATTTATTGGTATCTTCTTTAATTTCTCTCATGAGTGTCTTGTAGTTTTCAGAGTATAAGTCTTTCACTTCCTTGGTTAGGTTTATTCCTAGGTATTTTATTCCTTTGGATGAGATTGTGAATGGAATTCTTTTCCTGATTTCTCTTTCTGCTAGTTCACCATTAGTGTATAGGAATGCAACAGACTTCTGGGTATTAATTTTGTATCCTGCAACTTTATTGAATTCAGATATTAGATCTAGTAGTTTTGGAGTGGATTCTTTAGGGTTTTTTATGTACAATATCACGTCATGTGCAAACAGGGACAGTTTAACTTCTTCCTTACCAATCTGGATGCCTTTTATTTCTTTGTGTTGTTTGTTTGCCATGCTAGGAACTCCAGTACCATGTTGAATAGAAGTGGGGAGAGTGGGCATCCTTGTCTTGTTCCCGATCTTAAAGGAAAAGCTTTCAGCTTCTAGCTGTTAAGTATAATGTTGGCTGTGGGTTTGTCATGTATGGCTTTTATTATGTTGAGGTACTTGCCCTCTATACCGATTTTGTTGAGAGTTTTTATCATTAATGAATGTTGAATTTTGTCAAATGCTTTTTCAGCATCTATGGAGATGATCATGTGGTTTTTGTCCTTCTTTTTGTGGATGTGGTGGATGTGTTGATGGATTTTTGAATGTTGTACCATCCTTGCATCCCTGGGATGAATCCCACTTATTCATGATGGATGATCTTTCTGATGTATTTTTTAATTCGGTCTGCTAATATTTTGTTGAGTATTTTTACATCTATGTTCATCAGGGATATTGGTCAATAATTTTCTTTTTTTGTGGTGTCTTTGCCTGGTTTTGGTATTAGAGTGATGTTGGCCTCATAGAATGAGTTTGAGAGTATTCCCTCCTCTTCTACTTTTTGGAAAACTTTAAGGAGGATGGGTATTAGGTCTTCACTAAATGTTTGATAAAATTCAGCAGTGAAACCATCTGGTTGAGGAGTTTTGTTCTTAGGTTGTTTTTTGATTACCAGTTCAATTTCTTTGCTGGTAATTGTCTATTCAGATTTTCTGTTTCTCCCTGGGTCAGCTTTGGAAGGTTGTATTTTTCTGTAAAGTTGTCCATTTCTTCTAGGTTATCCAGTTTGTTACCATAATATTTTCATAGTATTCTCTAATAATTCTATGTATGTCTGTGGTGTCCATAGTGATTTTTCCTTTTTCATTTCTGAATCTTTTTATGTGTGTAAACTCTCTTTTTTTCTTGGTAGGTCTGACTAATGGTTTATCTATTTTGTTTATTTTCTTGAAGAACCAGCTCCTGCTTTCATTGATTCTTTCTATTGTTTTATTCTTCTCAATTTTATTTATTTCTGCTTTAATCTTTATTTTGTGCCTCCTTCTACTGACTTTGGGCCTCTTTTGTTCTTCCTTTTCTAGTTTCATTAATTGTGTGTTTAGACTGTTCTTTTGGGATTGTTCTTCTTTCCTGAGGTAGGCCTGTATTGCAATATATTTCCCTCTTAGCACAGCCTTTGCTGCATCCCAGAGATTTTGTGGTATTGAATTATTGTTGTCATTAGTGTCCATATATTGCTTGATCTCTGTTTTTATTTGGTCATTGATCCATTGGTTATTTAGGAGCATGTTATTAAGCCTCCATGTGTTTGTGGGCTTTTTCATTTTCTTTGAGTAATTTATTTCTCGTTTCATACCTTTGTGGTCTGAGAAGCTGGCTGGTACAATTTCAATCTTTTTTAATTTACTGAGGCCCTTTTTGTGGCCTAGTATGATCTATTCCTGAAAATGTTCCATGTGTACTTGAGAAGAATGTGTATCCTGTTGCTTTTGGATGGAGTGTTCCGTAGGTCCATCTGTTCTAATACGTTGTTAAGTGCCTGTGTCTCTTATTTTCTGTCTGGTTGATCTGTTCTTCAGAATGAGTGGAGTGTTGAAGTCTACCAAAATGAATGCATTGCATTCTATTTTCCCTTTAATTCTTTTAGTATTTGTTTCACATAGTTAGGTGATCCTGTATTGGGTGCATAGATGTTTATAATAGTTATATCCTCCTGTTGGACTGACCCCTTTATCATTATGTAATGTCCTTCTTTGTCTCTTGTGACTTTCTTTGTTTGGAAGTCTATTTTGTCTGATACAAGCACTGCAAATCCTGCTTTTTTCTCCCCATTTGTTGCATGAAATATCTTTTTCCATCCCTTTACCTTTAGTCTGTGTATGTCTTTGGGTTTGAAGTGAGTCTCTTGTAGGCAGTATATAGATGGGTGGTGTTTTTTTATCCATTCAGTGACTCTACATCGTTTGATTGGTGCATTCAGACTATTTACATTTAGGGTTATTATTGTCATTGCAGGCTTTTGATTTGTGTTTATCAAAGGTTCAAGGGTAATTCCCTTACTATCTAACAGTCTAATTTAACTCACTTTGTATGCTATTACAAACACAACCTAAAGATTCTTTTTTTTCTCCTCCTTTTTCTTCCTCCTCTATTATTTGTATGTTATGAATCATATTCTGTACTCTTTGTCTATCCCTTGGGTGACATCTATTTAGTCTTAGGAATACTTCCATCTATAGAGTCCCTCCAAAATGCACTGTAGAGGTGGTTTGTGGGAGTTAAATTCTCTCAGCTTTTGCTTATCTGAAAATTGTTTAATCCTTCCTTCAAATTTAAATGATAACCTTTCTGGATAGAGTATTCTTGTTTCAAGGCCCTTCTGCTTCATTGCTTTGAATATATCATGCCACTCCTTTCTGGCCTGTAAGGTTTCTGTTGATAAATCTGATGATAGCCTGATGGCTTTTCCTTTGTATGTGATGTTTTTTTCTCTCTCACTGCTTTTAAAAGTCTGTCTTTATCCTTGATCTTTGCCTTTTTAATTATTATATGTCTTGATGTTGTCTTCCTTCAGTCCCTTGTGTTGGGAGATCTCTTCATATCGATAGTTTGAGAGACTATATCCTTCTCCATATATTTGGAAGTTTTCAGCAATTACCACCTCAATGACACCTTCTATCCCTTTTTCTCTCTCTTCTTCTTCTGGTACCTGTATTATGCAAATTTTGTTCTGTTTGCACTGGTCACACAGTTCTTTCAATATTCTTTCATTATTAGAGATTCTCTTTTCTCTCTGTGCCTCAGCTTCCCTGTATTCCTCTTCTCTAATTTCTATTTCATTTACCATCTCTTCTACTACGTCTGATCTGCTTTTAAACCCCTCCATTGTATGTTTCATTTCGATATGAAATTTCTTAATGATTGAATCTCCGTCTTAAAATCATTCCTCAGTTCTTGAATATTTTTCTGTACCTCCATAAGTATGTTTATGGTTTTTATTTTGAACTCTCTTTCAGGAAGATTGGTGAGTTCAGTTTCATTTGGCCCTTTTTCTGGGGTTTGTGAGATTTGGGTCTGTACCATGTTCTTTTGACATTTCATATTTCTGTGTTTTGCCTCTATTGCCCAGAAGCTCCAGTCTCTGGAGCTGCTCAGCCCCTAGTGTGAGGTTGGTGGTCATAGGTGAGTGGAGTTTGTGCCTGGGGGGAGGAAAAATCTGTTTCCTGTCTCCAGTATCACAGCCAGTGGGCTGAGCACACAGATGTAAGCCTCTGTGCTTGGCGTCTCTAGCTGTTGTAGGTGAGGCCTGTCTCTGGCTTGTCTGATGCCAGAGCAGTGACTGCCTGTTTGTGAACTGGTGCTGTCAGGCCAGGAGGAAGGCTCAGCAGGCTGCATATCACAGTGGGGCACCTCGGAGCTGAGTAGCCCGCCAGGGGGATGGAGCACCTGAAGCTCCCCAAAGTTCCCAATCTGCTGGGCAGAGCATGCCCAGACAACCTTTTCCCCCTATCCCTTCTCCCGCGCAGCAAGCTCCATGTAAACCCTGTGCCTTCAGCAGCCCTCTCACTGCTAGGAAGCCTCTCAGACCACCTGCCTTTCCCTTGTCTCAGAGCTGCTGGGTGTGGATCCCATCCTCCACAAATGGCCAGAATCTCTCAATCACTCTGCCTGTCCCAGCTCCCCATCCTCTAGAGCACCACGCAATGTAGATTTCTGCTCACAAAGCAGATCTCCAGGGCTAGGTGTTCAGCAGTCCCAGGATTCCATCCCCTCCCTGCTCCGTTTCTCTTCCTCCCACTGGTGAGCTGGGGTGGGGGAAGGGCTCGGTCCCGCCGGATCAAGGCTTTCATTCGTTGCCCTGTTTTGTGAGGTCTGTATGCAGTCTGGTGCAGCCTTCTTTTCTGTTGCTGTTTTAGGGTTAGTTATATTAACTATATTTTCACGCTATCTGTGGTTTTGGGAGGAGTTCTCTGTCTCACCTCTTGCGCCACCATCTTGAATCTCTCTCTACAGTAATCTTTTATTCAGTCACAAAAACTGTATTGATTTTGAAAGTTATAATTTCATATACTTTTCCTAGAATTGTATGTAATAAAGTTGCAGCCCAAAGGGAAAAAATTTTTTTAAATAGGCATATCTGAAAAACTAAAGAATAAATTTCAACAAAGTCCTATACATATATTGTACACAGGATTATTTGCTATTTATCAAATTTCATATTTTTATTTTTTCTATATGAAAGAGTCCATACCTATAACTAAATGTGTTTTTGTTTGTTTTGTATTCTTGAAAATTGAGGGCTTTGGCAATCCCCTCCTGAAATGAAGAGTTACATATTGGGGTCTCTGGAAAACTAAACCATGGAAATTAAACTAAGAGACAGCCAGTATCATTTTTAGTAAAACAGTGTCCACATCCCAAACCCCAGATCTTTGATTAGGTTTTATGAAAGAAGGAAATTAAAGTTAAGATGGAACCAAAGTTAATAATCAGCTGATGTTATAAGGAGATCATCCTGCATTATCAGGATGGGCCCCAAGTAATCATGAGGGTACTTAAATGTGGAGGATTGATTAAAAAGAGTCAAAGAGATGTCATGTGGAATAGATACAACAGAGAATTAACTTTTCTCAAAATCTCTGTGTTGATTCTTTCCCCATTAGCATAAAATTTACTTAATGCAGGAATACCCATGGTTTATTTTTATATACACAACACCATATTGGTTTGTGAATATGAAATGAAAGAATACTGAAATAAAGAAATGCTTCCTAAAGGATGAACCCTAGGTACTATGGGAGTATAGATAATGTGCTCCCTGTATGGGTATGATTGTGGATTCTTGATGTTTGATAAGGATGGATAATTTGGTGTCTAAACTTGTGCCAAGTCTATATTATTTAAAATTGATGTGAGGTAGTCAAGCCACAGAACTGACTGCCTTTCACTTGGTCCTTGTCCACAGGGTGATGCTCCTCTCAGTGTTCTTGGTGTCTCCAGATCTCTTTGAGTTCCTGAATTCTCAGAATGACTTCAAAGGTAAGGTGCCCTTTTAAATGAACAAGGTGATAAGGGGTCTCTCTGCAACACCTGCCTTCTGATCATACTCCAGGCCAGGAGGATCCCCAAAACTTCTTGGCTGGCCAGGTTTGAACAGAAATCCACCAGTTACATCTTCCATCCCCTCTTCTTCTTACAGTTCTGTTTTCTCAGTACTAATCTCTTCTATGCTGTAGCTTCTAATGTGACCAAGCCCAACCTACTAAGCAGCACTAACTACTTCTCATGTTCCTCCATAAACTGCAATGTCTGGAGCTTGTTTTTCATCCTGTCACTATTTAGAGATGTTTCATTTGTAGGAATCATGCTGCTCTCAAGTGCATACATGGTGACCCTCTTGTCCAGGCATCAGGGGCAGTCCCATCAGCCTCTCCCCCAAGAACTTTCCCACAGAAGAGGGCTGCCCAGACCATCCTGCTGCAGGTGAGTTTCTCTGTGGCCATGTCCTGGGTGGACTTCATCATCTGTCCTCTTCAACCCTATCAGGGGCCCACTCATCCTGGGTGTCCAGAGTTTTGTGGTCAATTTCTATGTCACTGTCAGTCCTTTGGTGCTAATCAGAACTGATAAAAGGACAATAAATATGATGTAAAATATGTTTTTAACAAATTATTAAAGAAAATAGTTATCTGAAATACAGGTTCTTCTGTTATCAGTTCCATTATTCACATGGCAGAGGATTTGATATTTGATTTAATTAAAATGTATGAAATTTCAGTCATATCTCAGTACTTTTGAAATCAATATTGCCAAGGACTTGCTGGATTCTTTAGACAATGTTGTCCACCATGATTTGGTAGTCCTATATGTTTAAATTTTTCTTACCTTTCATTTTGATTTTCAGAACTTCACATAATAAAATTTTTCTAACTTTCTGAGGTGTATTCCTAAGAAGCTTTTATTGGTAATGAAATCTTTCAGTTCATGTTTTTTTTAATTACCTTGGGTACCTTGTTGAAAACCAACTGACCATACATGTACAGATTTATTTATAAACTCTCTATTATGTTCTGTTGGTCTATATGTCCATCTTTATGCCTACACCACACTGTCTTTTTTACTTTAGCTTTAGAGTAGGTCTTAAAATCAGGTCGTTTTTCTTCTACAAAATTTTGTTAATTTTAGGTCCTTTGCCTTTGTATATAAACTTTAATTATTTATGTATTATCCTTTTACCCCTTTCACCCATTTTTCCCATCCCCCACCCACTACTTCCGGCAACCCCTAATCTGTTCTCTGTATCTGTGTGCTTGTTTTATAAGAGATGTAATATGGAATTTTGTCTTTCTCTGTCTGACTTATTTCATTTAGCATAATGCCCTTGAAGTCCATCTTTGTTGTTGCAAATGGAAAGATTTCATGCTTTTTGTGACTGAATTTTATATATATATATATATATGAATTATATATATATTATATATATATATATTATATATATGTATCACAATTTCTTTATCCATTCATCTATCTATGGACACTTAGATTGTTTCCATATTTTGGTTGTTATAAATAGTGTGCAATGAACATGGGAGTGCATGTATATTTTTGAGTTAGTTGTTTTCATTTTCTTTGGATAAATACCCGTAAATGGAATTGCTGAATCACATGGTAGTTGTATTTTTAATTTTTTGAGAAATTTCCATGCCGTTTTTTCCACAGTGGCTGTACCAATTTACATCCCCACCAACAGTACACAAGGGTTCCCTTTTTCTTCACATCCTCATCAACACTTGTTATTTCTTGTCCTTTGGATAGTGGCCATTCTAACAAGTTTGAGGTGATATTTCAGTGTGGTTTTGATTTACATTTCCCTGATGATTAATGATGCTGAGCATCTTTCATGCATCTGTTGGCCGTCTGTATGTCTTCTTAAGAAAATGTCAATTCAGATCTACCCATTTTTTAATCAGATTGTTTGTGTTTTTTTGCTATTGAGTTATATGAGTTTTTATATTTTTTGGATATTAACTACTTATCAGAGCTATGATATGGAAATATTTTCTCCCATTCAAAAGTTGCCTTTTGTTTTATTGATGGTTTCCTTTGATGTGCAGAAGCTTTTTAGCTTGATGTAGTCCCATTTATTTATTTTTGCTGTTGTTGCTTTTACTTTTGGTGCCAGATTCAAAAATTTATCACCAAGACCTACATCAAGGAGTTACCGCCTATGTTTTCTTCTAGGAGTTTTATGGTTTCAGGCCTCACATTCAAGTCTTTAATCCATTTTGAGTTAATTTATGTGTATGGTGCAAAAGGAAGTTCTGGTTGGGCCCCAATGAGACCAGTTAAATCACCAATGCTAATCTCACATCATTGGATCTGGAAGCTGATTAAAGATAGGCTGACATTTAGAAGTCTGTCCATTCCCAAGCTTGATGCTGGAAAAACACCTTGGCATGCCATAAGGGCTGACATGTGGGCATAGAATGCAAAAGTATATTGTGAATGCTCAAAAGCCTGAGAAGGTAACCTGTATCAGAATTCTGTGCTGGCTACTCAGAAGATATGTTGAATCTAAGAAGATTGACCACCACATGTATCACAGCCTGTACCTGAAAGTAAAGGGGAATATGCTTAAAAACAAGGGGCTTCTCATGGAACATATCAACAAGCTGAAGGCTGACAAGGCTAAGGACTATTACCGATGTTCATGATGTGTTTTGTTTCTCTTTTTTTCTATATATTGGTGAAGTTGTTTTTAAGTGGTTAGATAGCAGTATTTCTTAATAATATTTAATCCACAAGATCAGGAGCATTTTCTTCATACGTACCCAGTTCTGTGTTCTGGCCCAGATGGAATGGTAGAATCATGGAATATTTACATGAAAAGATAGACAAGATATGGAAGCAATGGAAGTATCCGTCAATAGATGAATGGGTAATGAAGACGTGGTACATATGTACAATGGAATATTATTCAGCAATATAAAAAAAAAAGAAATCTTTCCATTTGCAACAACATGGATGGACCTAGAGGATATTATGTTAAATGAAATAATTCAGAGAAAGATGAATACCATGTAGTTTTACGTACATGTGGAATCTGAAAAACAAAACAAATGAACAAACAAAACAGAAATAAACTCATAAACACAGAGAACCAGATGGTTGGTTATCATGGAGGAGGGAGGGTTATGGGTGAAATAGGCAAAGGGGATAAAGAGGTACAAACTTCAAATTATAAAATAATTTAGTCACAGGGATGGGAATACAGCATAGAGAATATAGCTCATACTATCTTACTACATTTATATCATGACAGATGGTGTCTTGCCAATAGGTTTCAGCCCCGGACAAGTTCACTATGGATTCAGTGAGGCCGAGGAATGACAATGTAATGTTCTTGGGGTGAAAGGTTTATACCCAAGGTTTATACCCAACTTTATTCCCACGGTGGCAGGTCAGTCATTAGAATCCCATCCACTCAGAGCCAGTCTGCATGCAGCAAGGCAGTCTCTGCCTCTGGGCCTCTCCACCCCCAACAGCTGTCTCAGACTCTGTCCTCGGCGCTGCCACTCCAGCCTCTGCTCTACTGCAGCTGTGCAGCTGTGCAGCAGCCATGTGGCCGTGCCACCATGTCACCCAGAGCCCTGGGTGGAGCTCTTTATACAGAGTCAATGACAATGTATTGCCCACATGTGTGTAGTGAGCAAGCCAACCAGGGCCAGGTGAGAATCCTGGCCATAAGAACTTTCACTTTATCCACAGATGGATAACTACTCTTATCATGGTGAGCATTTAGTAATGTGTATAATTGTTGAATCACTATGTTGTGCATCTGAAAGAAATATAATATTGTATATAAACTACATTTCAATAAAAATATACATTTCTTGAAAAAGATAGGGTAGACAGAAATATCCAAACTCTAATAATATTTCCCAGTAAATAAAATCTTTATCTTCCAGATACACTGTCTTGTAGATGGGGTCATATTAATAGTAATAATCTAGATTTTATTGGCATTTGTTTCCACCTGCTTGCGCAGGAAACTGAAACTGAACCTAAAAGGAACTGAAAAGTTCCCCCAAACTCTTTTGAGAGTTCAGGTTATGTGCAAAGCCAGTTAACTGTCTACTCAGTTACCATTTTCTTTTCCCTCCCCCGGCTCTAACCCTCCCAGGCCAGATATTGCTGAGTGCCGTGGCACTACTCCCTCCCCCAGGATGCTGCCACGGAGGTCCTGGAAACTCTGGCATGCCGAAGCAGTGCAGGGGTATGAGGAAGAGCCGTAGAGAATGCCCCCTTCTCTCCTATCAGAGGGGTCCCCAGCAGTGCCATTTGTAGCCTATGTCTTGGGATCCTTGCTACTCAGAATGTGGCCATGGACAAGCAGCATTTGGCAGAATTGTTAGAAATACAGAATCTCAGTCCCCTTTAATTAGAATATGCATTGTAACAAGAGCCTGAGGTGGTTTGTGCACAAATTAGTTTAAGAAGCACCTGTTTAAAGCACTTCCCTGGGACTAAGGCTTGAATTCAATTGGGACAAAGGCAGTATGGGTTGGGAAACAAAACTGACAAATTATAGGACCTGTATACTGACGCCTTCCCCTTGATGACCTCATCTTTGTGACGGGGCCAAACTTGGAATGCCTGACTCCTTCTCAGGATGAGCTCCCCCTCAGGAAACCCTCCCTCCGCACTGCCTCAGAGAGACTTTTGGTGACATGCCACTTCTATTTCAGTTCAACCAGACATGGCTTAGGCTTAAACCAAGAATCCACCAGACTATGGGAAATCTTAAACTGCTTCACATGTAAAATATATTTTTATTTAATAAATGTTGATTCAGCACCTATTATTTACAAAACACTCTATTATGGACTATGGGAATACCTAAATAAGTAAAACAATCACTACCCTCAGAAGAGGCAAATAAAGATTTATGTTGGAGTAGGTAGGGACTTTTAGGAGACAGTGTGAAGGACCCAAAAGATTTCCAAATGGAGCAGTCTTCCTGAAGTTCGGAGAAACCACTGTCACGTGCTATGCCTACAGCCTGTGTGCTCCTGTTCTCCAGGTGGGACACCCTGCCACCAGCTCCATTTTTCTACATTCTTACCATCTTTCCAAAGGCCCTTTTCAAATGTCAATTTGTCAATAAAATCTGCCCTAATTCCCCCAGCTTTTGGACACTTCAAAACTCCCATCATATCCTGCCTTAAGATCAGTTATGTGCATGATGCACCAAAAATAGTTTTGAAGAAAGGAAAAAAAATTAAAGGTAATGCATCTATTCTGTTACTGCTTCCCTGGTCAGGAAGTATATCAGCCTTCTCAGATCCTAGTCAGAATGTGAGGGGGAACAATAGAACCCAGCTGGGATCGTTAGGAGGATTAGCTTTTTTTTTTTTCAACTTGTTCTTGGCCAGATTGGTTCTTTCATGCAGACATCCTCATTGGTAGATGAGTAGTTATTAATCTCAGCTGGATGGAATTTCATCTAGTTTTTCAGCTGGATGGAAGTGGGCGGGCTGTATGCCTGTTAGTATTTAAGAAGTCCCTTCCTTAGTGGGTAGCACCTTTTATGTCTGTTTTTCCCTAAAGCTGAGATGGAATCCAAAGCTCAGAACCTCTTCTCTGAAGATTGTAGAGTTGCTGTTAATTACATAGCATCTTATGAGCTGCACGTCAGTGATGCTTATTTATCTATGGTTAGTATGGGTTCTTGAGCCACTGTGAGGAAGGTTTCAGCTCTGGTTGACAATGTATCTTCATACCCTTAGTAGTTGTGGTTATGGTCATGTCTGTGGTTTGATACTAGATGAAACACCAATTTAGCAGCTAGGATCTTGCTGCCCTTGTGCAGTGAGTCAGATCTGCAGTTGCAAACTATGATAGGGAGAATCACAGTTTTTTCTAGCAGGTTCCCCAAACTATATGGCATCAACTCTATGGACAGGCTGGCTAAACAATTTTTCATCCTTATGCTCTTTTAGGGTTAATGTAGATGTGTTAGGATTGATGAAATAGATTGGCACTTTTAATGTCAGTTTATGCTGGACTTTTGCCAACTGTCTACATAACTGGTGGATATAGATGCTGGCATGTGGGGTTCACAAATCTGTCCTTAAGGAGGCCATAATAGCAAAGATTAGGCACCAGTATATTAGAATCTGGGTGGCTTCTCTTTGAGGTAGTCTGGGTTCAGGAAGACAGGGCCTTCTGGAAATCAAAGGTCAAACTGAGGATCCCAGATTGCCTCTTCTGGACAACCACAGAGACAACCAAGTGAGCTAGTGTAAGATTTCCAGTCTTAAAATTCAGCTGCTCACCTCCATCCTATCCCATTCTCATCCCATCCTAGGCTTGCTATTACAATGAAGAAGAGGCTGGAGTACCTCATTTTGCTGCATTCTTTGAAGACCAAGCTGAGGTGAAGAGGGAATATGCAAAGCAGTTCCTAAGATATCTGAGAAGACATCAGGGTAAAATCTGCCTTCCAGTGATTAAGGTGACTGTGTAACTTTGTGATTATGATCTCCATGGGGTCTTTGGGGTCTGAAGAACTACATTTTTAGTTGCTATCTAACTTGTTAGGTTACCCATGTTCCTATATGGGATTATAGCAACTGACTTTCTGGGCAAGCATGTATCTTCTTTGCAGCCTCTTTATATCACTCTGAGTGACTGTTAGCCACTAAATGCGTGTTTGGCTTTTCTCAGTGAGCCACACAGAGTGTGGTGTATGGAACAGCAGAACCATCATCACCTGGGAATTATTAGAAATGCAAGTTTGTGGATCCTCAGACAAACTGAATCAGATTCTCTAGGGGTGGGGCCCAAGATGCTGTAGCTTAACAAGTTCTTCAGATGATTTTAATGCTCTGTATAGTTTCAGAAGCACTGCTCTAATGGCCTCTTCCTAAAGTGTTACCACCCTACATCAGCTCTTTCATCTAATTCAGGTGCACATTCAGATATTTAATTTGGCTGTCTCTTCAGTGTAGTAAAACAAACTTTTTTCAGTGGGACAGACTCTCCAAAGAAAAAACCTGAACCTTAGTTGGGACTATTAGATCTAGAAACATCCCTACTTATCTGGGAGTTCTGTTAATTCCAGCTTTATAAAGAAAACTACCTATATGGTAGTAACACCATTATGGAATTCCAAAGCTAATGGAATAGTGCATATAACTGCTAGTGGTACCCATGTTGGGAGCTCATTAAAATCACATGGCAACCTCTTAAAAAATCTTGATGCTGAGGTTGCACTCCATGCCAATTAAGACAAGATGAAAGCCAGACATCAGTATTTATGATGCTCCACTGATTCTGCTATGCCACAAAGTTTGGAAACTACTGGTTTGTCCAGACTTCATCACAATCCTACCCAGGAAGTTGGATATAACAAAGCTGTGCCAGAGATAGGAAAGTAACTCTCCTATTCCTTTCCAACAGAGGCCTGATATAGATAACTGGGGAACTAGCATACAGGCTATAGAGTCTGCTCTGCAGTTGGAAATCACATTAAACAAACTCTTGCAAGACTTGAAGTCCTTGGCTTCTGAGAAGAGAGAAACTGATGTAAGTAGCTAATTGGTACTGAAAGCAGTGTCATCTTTCACTTCTGGATTATGGCTTACTTTTGGGAAATGGGTCCAAGGTAGTGGATGGTCCAACATGTCTTTGTTTCACCCACCCCCTGAGGAAGTATATGAACTTATTTCTGGGAGTAGGGTGTTGGGAAAGTGGAAGTTACCATGGCCAGGATCCTTGCCTGACCCTAATCTACTTGCCCATTGTACATACAGTGCTCCCAGGTGCATGCTTGCACACCTGTTGGTGGTGAGCCTTAGCTGTCTGTGTTGCTATATATACAAGGAGCTCAGCCCAGTGCTCTGCCTGGATTGCATGGAGAGGTGCAGAAGCCAAGATGGAGACAGATTGTGAACTTGCCAGAGCCAGAAGTGATTCTATCACTTGACTTGCCATCACAAGAATAGAGCTTGGTATAAACCCTTTTACCTCCAACTTTCCATTGTTGCTATTTACCAAATCCAGAGTGAACTTGCCTGGGGCTGAAATGCCTGGGGTGAGACAGTAGGTTAGAGGTGGGAGGAGTAGGTTCCCTGGTATGAGGAGGAATGCAACTCAACATGAAATGGAAAAGGCTTATCAGGAATAATGTACTCCAGGTAACTTAAAAAAAATTTTTTTTGTTACTAGCTTGTAAATCCCATAGACTGCAAGTGCTTGAATTTTAATGGTACCAGAATACCTTAGAGGGCTTACTAAAACTACTAGACCCCACCCCCAGAGTTTTTGAATTAATTGCTTTTATGTGGTATCAGAATTTGCATTTCTAATAAGTTTCCAGGTAACGATACTGCTGGCCAGTGGCCACACTTTGAGAACCACTGCCTTGGACTGTCTGTGCAAAAGAGAATGTTAATGATTAACTATTTTCCTATAAACTTCTATGAAGTCTTCCTGGTTAATGGTGAACACTCTACCCTGTGGTGGTAACTTTTTCACCACCTTCCTTCTCAGGAAGTCAAAGTGCAGAAAATGCCCTAGTACAGAAGTTATCAACCCTAGATGCATATTGGGGTCACTGAACCTCTGAAGAGGTTCAAATGCCTGAGCCTTAGTCCAGGCCACTTAAATCTATATCTTTGGGAATGGAGTCTGAACCCCATTTAACCTCCCTGTGATTCAAATAAACAGGGTGGAAACCCCTGCAGTAGTAGCTTATTACTTAAATTAATAGGTACATTTCATGAGATTCCCTGGCACTCACACTCATTGAATGTGGAATTTGTATTCACCTGGAGGCCATGAATGTCTTAGATCAGTGTTCTTTGAACTTCAATATGTATATGAATTGCCTAGTCCATTCTTAAAATGCAGATTCTGATTTAGTAGATCTGGGGTGGGACTTGAGATTCTGAATTTCTGACAAACTCCCAGGACTGCTGGTCCTTGGGCTATAATTTGGGTAGCAAGATCCTAGATACAGACAAGGTCTTTAATGAGTCCTTCCCTGGATATTTCCATAGCTTATCCACTTCATAGGAAAGTTTCTAGATAAACAGAAGAGGAACATAGGCTATCTGGAATACCAGCTTAATTATCAGAAGGAATTAGAAAAGCAGGACCAGCAGGAAGGCCAGTTGCAAGAGCCTGCTGAAGCTTCAGGTAAAGAGGCCTAACATCCATCGGAGAGCAATACAGCAAGTCTTCCCTTGTAGTAGGCCCCAACTCAGCTACTTCACAATTTTGGTCTTGGTTTGACAGAAGACTGCTTTCCTTTTTATCTAGTATCCTAATCCTCATTGTTGTGCATATAAATAAATCTGCTTGGCATTATGATTATGTGTAAAGAGATTGCTGTTGGAGCACAAGAAGGGTTAGTTCCATCAATATGAGTTTGCTAAAAGCTCCTGAGGAACAGTGGGTGCATTAGACTAAAAAAAAAAAGCCATCCTCCATGGTCCCAGCAACACCCAGATGCAGAGTCAGGATTTGATAAATTCAGTAGTCCAAGTGGAAATAGTGGAAATGAAGTAGTAAAACCTTAGGTCTCACTAGTGTTCCCCCACCCAAAGTTGTATACATAATTTGAGTTTACAAAATAGTAAACTTCTAATTAAATGCAAAGCTAAACTTGAAGATGAGCTCTTGGTCTATAAAAGCCAATTCCCTCCTGAAAGATGTACAGTGGACAGGCAGCTCCACCCCAGTTATCCTTTCATAGATGGAGGTAGGCATAGGGAGCAGGAGGGTTACAGACAATTACGGCATGTCAGACAAGTGTGTAGATGTCCCACCCCCTCTGCTGTGAACCACCCAGCAGCTCCGGTATAATTGCTTTCAGGAGCAAACAATGAGGATGCAAGCTTGGGTCAGATCCAAGGGCCTCACGGGGCTTGTACCACCTGGGAAGAAAGGGATCTCTTAGGCTGTGTCTTGGCTCCAAAACCTACTCAGGGCCATGGACCTAGTTTTTACCTCCCTCATTGACTCAGTTTAGACATCCTTAAAGTGGGGTTAATATTACTTAGTTCATAAAGTTAACAAGAGAATTAGATAAATTAATATGAAAAGTATCTACAACAGCACCTGCTCAGATCATATATTCTGTTAGTTTGTATAAAAACTAGTGTCACTTAAATTGAGGAATGCCAATATATAACAGATGTACTTACAATAAGAAAAAAGATTACTGAAATCAAGACATAATCTTAAAATATTTCATCTTAGAAAGGAGTATCTTTTTTGAAATAAGAACAAGTGGTTATGAAAACCAACTAGATACCTTGGAAAAAATTTTAAGTTAACAAATGGGCTGAATATTAAACACAGCTAATCAAACAAGTTATCTAGAAGTATGCTAAGACATTCTTAGTATATAAATGATATTTAAAATAATACATGGAGTTCCAACAAAGGATCTCATTGGAGGAGGAAAGTGAAATTGAGAAAAAGATTCATTGTAGTGAGATTTTAGAGCATCAAGGATGAAAAAGCTCCCAGTAAAAGACATCACTCACAAAGAATGAAAAGTGACATTTACAGCTTTCTCACCAATATTATATACAAAGAGAAAATGGAAAAACAACTTGAAAATGCTGAAGGGAAAAATGAATAACAGTGTTAGGGCAGAATAGATTTATTCAGAGATAAAAATATTAAGCTTACAGAAGCTTTTAGCACAAAGAAGACCTTCACTGTGAATATCATTGTTTTAATAGCAGAACATAAGGGTGTGGCTTCTACATTCAGGTCCAACATAGGCCAGCTGGTATTAACTAGCCTTGTATATTACTTTCTGCTTTAGTAATTCTAGTGGCAAAGGGCATGACCCAGGCTATAGTCAACCACTTAGTGGACTTCTTTACCTACCTCTTCACACTTTCTCTACAGTTTACCTTTCTTGGGAATCACTGCCATGGTTTGTCACCACTGGAGGATTATTAGGTTACAAAGTATTCTTAAATAAAATTTCACTTTTATAATTGTTGCTAATTTATATCTCATTTTATACTCATTAATAAATATAATAGACATTCACATTAAATCAGGAGTAACACAAGATTTCTTTATTCTCAATACTACGTAGTACTACTTAGTGTTTTTCTGGAAGTTCTCATCAACCTCTACACTACTAATTTTCAAGCCAGATGACTTTGTTGTGGGAAGTGTCCTGTTCATGTCTCCTCCAGTTGTGACAATCAAAATTGTTTTCTGACATTACCAAATGTCTCTTGAGAGGCAAAATCATCCTGCTTGAGAACCACTATTCTAGATAATGAAATAGAAAAGTTAAAGAAAAAGATATATGTTTGAAAAAGACTGATATAATGTGGTATGATTATAGCTGGAATGAAAAACTTGTAACTACTGAGAAAATTTAGTAATGTTCCTGGATACAGGGTAAATATCTAACAATCAATCTTTCCTATGGATATTGATAAACAGAGGAAACATTTTTTTAAAGATAATTTGTTTATAGTATCTCCAAATATATAAACTAGGAATAATCCTGACAAAATTAGTTTGGAGCCTATACAAAAAAATAACAAAAATGCTTCTTGAAAGAGGAAAGTTTTGAATAATGGAAGGAGAAAAGAAAACTAAATATGATAATTGTGACACCTACCAAATCAACATGTAGGACTGAAACAATTTTGGTCATAATTCCAACAGAATTTTGAGGTTTTGGACAACTTAGTACTAAAGAATAAGCTTCAATCATGGGGAGAAATATAGGAACATACAGAAAAGTTGCTTAATATCATTAGTCATTGGAAAATACAAACAAAAGCCACAATGAGGTACCGCTCACTATACATTCACCAGAATGGTTAAAATGAAAATGACTGTCAACACCATATGCTAGCAAAGTGGTGAGATAACTGAAGCTCCCACACAGTGGTACAACACTTTGGGAAAACGTATGGCATTTTCTTGTAAAACTAAGTATATACTTACCTCATGAATTTTGGAAGGACACAGTTCAGCCCATAACAAGTGATGATATTGTTTATTTTCATTTACCAAAGTCAGGTAGAGAAAACTACAGAGAGAAGAGGAAGAAGTTACAAGCTAATTCACTTGACACTCATAATAGAAATCAATAGATGCTGTCTAAAGCAAGTTTCTAATGATTTTATATAAAAGTCTAATTATAAAAGCAGTCACTAGAATAAAAATGTAAGAACTAGAATTTAAAAAATAACATCCTCCATAGTGAAAGTTTATATAAATATAGTTCATATTTACATTTATTTTGTAACCCTTGTTTTAGTCCTTGTTCTGTTTGTTAACTATATTCAGTGTTCACCCCCAGGCCTTCACCTGAAATTTCTCTGATCAGCTTTTGGTTGGATGAATTTTATTATCTGGGAGATGTTTCAGTAAGGCCTAATGTGACAGCATTCCCTAAGCCCTTGACTTTGCAGAAATTATTTTTGCCTGTAGCTTTGACTGTTGAAGGACAGCTTGAATGGATTTAAACTCCTTGGCTCACACTTTCTTTCCTTAAGTATATGATAGATATTGTTCCATTACTGTTAGTATTGATTGTAGCTGTGCCAACTTTGCTTTCTTTCCCTTAGAAATGTTATTGCCCAGATAGGCAGTGTGCTACTAGTGTTAGTAGGATACATCTAGAGTTTGTTTGTACGGTATGTGTTAGTTGGATATATCTGTGTATTGATCCTTCTGGGACAGTCCTTTCATTTCCTGGATGTACCTCTTAATATACAAATTCAAATTTTATTTCAGAACATCTAATGTTTACTCCATTCTTTTGGTGTTCCTTCCATTGGAAGAACTCCAATTATTCATATTTCATATCATTTTTGCCTACTTTTTATAACTTTGACTTTCTCTTTTTAAAAAAATCTTTTTGTTTATTTTGCTTTCACCACTTTCTTTACTTCTCCCATGTGTATATGATCTATGTCCTGCTGTGCTTTCTACATCTACTTCCACTTATGCTCCTTGTAAATTAGGCTTTGGTTATGAAAAGATTCTGTCTGCTTCTTCTATTTCCTCCCTTGATTTTACTAGTTATCATTTCACGGCCTCCTACTGACTGACCATCACCTTTCCATTGCTGGCTATGTCTTTCCTGAATCCTTGTAATTGTTTTCTTTACTGTTTTCCTTCCTGGTTACAATTACATCATATTATTCCCCTTTATTCATGTTGGAATATTATGTTACAGTTTTCCTCTTCTTCAGAGCAGTATTTTTCTAGTGAGTATTCTTTGTCTGCAGATAAGTTTTGTATTTAATTTCAGTTCTCCTTTTTTGCCCTTTTGTTTCCTAGAGTAGCTTTCTTTGGATGTTCTAGTTGCACAATTACTTTGCTAATCATATTTGAATGAGATTTTTCTCAACTAGAAGGAGGACCTTTTGAAGTGACAGAAAGAGTAGCTGTCCCAGTTTCTCAGCTCAAGAGCCCCCTCATCTATTACTATTATAAACGCCACTTCTAGTACTAAGCCTCACCTAAATTTCAAATCTTAACTTGGTTCACAAATGATCCTATCAATTCCAAACATCTCTGATATCTTTATCACTGCTGGTGAAGAAACCACCTCCACCAGGAGATCCTGCTCCTATTTTTCATTTTCTAACTTCCCTCTCTTTTAGAAATGCTATTCTCTTGAATCTGCCACCTCTGTGTGACTCCTCACCCAAACACATTTAAACTTCCTATCTCCACTCTCCCATAGCACCTGCCTTCTGTGATCACAGTAGTTCTCGCTGATGAAGGGGCCCATCCTTCTGGGTGTGAATTTTTACTGTTGACTTCTGACATCTGCCACTTCTAGGACTCTTGGGCATATCCTGTTCTTCTCAGAAACTCCCATGGCATTGTTGTAGTTTCCTGAACTATAATTCTTGACTTCAGATACCAAAAACAGTTATCATCCAGGAAACACAGAAGAAGAGAGTAGAGGAAAAAGAACACAGTACTAATACATGTCATAAAGCACATGCACCAAAATATTTACTTACTAAATATGAGCAATACCTCATGAGTGCAAAAACTATATCCTTTGTCTGCTAAATAGGGTTCGGGAATAGGACTGAACTGGCAGAAGACTCACCTGGGACCATTAAGTACCTAAATGCAAAAAGGCAAGACTTGGTAAAGATGAGGACAAAGTAGCCTAGAAGAAGCCAGTTGATTTTGTTACAACAGAAAATCGAGATACTACATTAAAAAAAAAAAGTTAAAATCACTTAGTCTGGATTGCTATCATGGTCCCTTCTCACCTATAGGAAACTTGCAAATAGATGATTCAGAAATTTCCAACTCAAACAAAAAATACAAAAGGAGGAGGAGGGTGCAGGGAGAAAACAACTGTCATGGCATCTGTATAGATGCTGTCAGAGAAAAAGGAGGAGAAATGAAGCACAATTTATTTTTAGAATACTTTGACATGGAACAATTGAAAACTGTAAGTGAACTTTTTAATTTTAGCTATTCTAGTGGATGTATAGTGCATCCTGTTATAGTTTTATTTGCATTTCCCTGATGATTATAAAAGCAAATCCTTAAAACTGTTAGGAAAGAATATTGGAGAATAACTTTACTCTCTTCTTTGGTCCTTTGTGGAGATAGAACTGAGCCTGATTAAGAGGAAAATCACAAATGCAATCTATTAGAAGAACAACACACAGATGCTGAAGACCCTCCAGTATCCTGCCTGTTAGCATTAGATATATAACTACTGGGTCACTTCATGAAGGTTTGCGGGAGCTCATAGACATCACTGCCAGCATTATCATTGTATTTAACTTAATCCTGAAAGATACAAGAGCAATTATGCCTTTGCAAATAATTTATCTGTGCATCTGTTTAATTCCTAGCAATGTGACATTATTAGGAAATAAATTTCTTAAAAACTCCGCAGAGAGATACTTCTTAAACATCAGAAAAGAAAACTGCTGTATTTTGTACCTCTTCAGTCACAGTAAATCAGCTCAATTAAATGAGTATTTATTGTGAACCTTCTATTTATCATGGACTTAACTTAGATACTAGTCATGGATAATTGAATGGGCCTTTCCATCAAGATGTGCACAATCTAAAAGAAAACACATATATATGTAAATAAATAGAACTGAGTTTGTCAAATGTACGCTAAGAGACTGTATAAGGGAGAAAAGAACACAGAGAAAGAGTAACCATTTGTACCAGGGTAGGGAAGACATGGCACAAGAAACCTTCTAATCTAGACTTGGATGGATGATTCAGAGGTCAGTAGAATGGGAAGGAGAAACAGAACATTTCAGGCTTAGTCACTGGTATAGAGTCAGTTCATGAAGTGTTTTGTATTGTATGTAAGCATGCTTGGATTTTGTGCTTCAGGGGATAGAAGAGTAACAAGGACTTTAGACATACATATGACTTGATCGGATTTGCAGTTTAGAACAATGACCCTAGTAGTCAGTAGCTGATGGTGTTCTTAACACTGCTGTCTGCATGTACTATGTGATAAAACAAGTATAATTATGTTGGTGTTTTTTGAAAACTGGGATTTCCTGTGTAGGATAAAAGAGATATAAATGTAGGATCAATGAATTTAAGTAAAAATTCTCTATATATTTAATTACAAATATCAGAATGAGCTCATGATGTATTTATCTTTTCTTTGAAAAGTCCTAAATGTGCACTGAAAAGACCTGAAAACAAGCAGCAACAAGTGCCTCTAAACTTTCATTTTGGTCTCTAAGTGCCATCTGTCACTAAAAGGAGCAAGGGCTCCTTTGAGAAATGGCTATTTGTAGTTCTGAGTCAGGAAATATATTAAATGATTCTGAAACATGTTATGTCAAAAAGCAAGACTATGAAAAAGAACTCAGAACCAGCTTGAAAGGGCTTCCTTTGGGTAAGGATAGCCACTCTAATGACAAAAATAACCGCAATGCATTAAACCTACAAAATATTGAATTTATGATTAATATTAAATAATAATAAATATGTAATAATAAATAACTATTAAATATAATATAATAATTATAATAAATAATACAGTTGACCCTTGAACAACATGAGGGTTAGACACCAACACCTTGCACAGTTGAAAATCTGCACATAACTTTTGATCTCCGAAAAACTTAACATTCTGCTGTAGACAAGAAGCCTTACTGATACCATGAACAGTCAATTAACACATATTTTATATATTATATATATTATATATTGTATTTTAACAATAAAGTAAGCTTTTGCAATTATCACAAATCTCCAAAAAAATGTTCCAATATTCTTTTTTTTGTTTTGTTTTAATTTATTTATTTTTAATATAATTTATTTTATTATCATTAATCTACAATTACATGTGCAATATTATGGTTATTAAACAACCCCTTCATCAGGTCTCCCCCACCAACCCCATTACAGTCACTGTCCATCAGCGTAGTGAGATGCTATAGAATCACTACTTGTCTTCTCTGAGTTGTACTGCCCTCCCCTTGCCCCCCCAACATTATATCTGCTAATCGTAATGCCCCTTTTTCCCTCTTATCCCTCCCTTTCCGCCCATTTTCCCCAGTCCCTTTCCCTTTGGTAACTATTAGTCCGTTCTTGGGTTCTGTGAGTCTGCTGCTGTTTTGTTCCTTCAGTTTTTTATTTGTTCTTATACTCCACAGATGAGTGAAATCATTTGATACTTGTCTTTCTCCGCCTGGCTTATTTCACTGAGCATAATACCCTCTAGCTCCATCCATGTTGTTGCAAATGGTAGGATTTGTTTTCTTCTTATGGCTGAATAATATTCCATTGTGTATATGTACCACCCCCTCTTTATCCATTCATTTACTGATGGACACTTAGGTTGCTTCCATTTCTTGGCTATTGTAAATAGTGCTGCGATAAACATAGGGGTGCATCTGTCTTTTTCAAATTGGGTTGCTGCATTCTTAGGGTAAATTCCTAGGAGTGGGATTCCTGGGTCAAATGGTATTTCTATTTTGAGTTTTTTGAGGAACCCCCATACTGCTTTCCACAATGGTTGAACTAATTTGCAGTCCCACCAGCAGTGTAGGAGGGTTCCCTTTTCTCCACATCCTCGCCAACATTTGTTGTTGTTTGTGTTTTGGATGTTGGCTGTCCTCACTGGTGTGAGGTGATATCTCATTGTGGTTTTAATCTGCATTTCTCTGATGATTAGCGATGTGGAGCATCTTTTCATGTGCCTGTTGGCCATCTGAATTTCTTCTTTAGAGAAGTGTCTATTCATGTCCTCTGCCCATTTCTTAATTGGATTATTTGCTTCTGTTTGTTAAGGTGCATGAGTTCTTTATATATTTTGGATGTCAACCCTTTATCAGATACGTTTTTTATGAATATATTCTCCCATACTGTAGGATGTCTTTTTGTTCTACTAATGGTGTCCTTTGCTGTACAGAAGCTTTTCAGCTTGATATAGTCCCACTTGCTCATTTTTGCTTTTGTTTCCCTTGCCCGGGGAGATATGTTCATGAAGAAGTTGCTCATGTTTATGTCCAAGAGATTTTTGCCTATGTTTTTTTCTAAGAGGTTTATGGTTTCATGACTTACATTCAGGTCTTTGATCCACCTTGAGTTAACCTTTGTGTATGGGGCTAGACAGTAGTCCAGTTTCATTCTCTTACATGTAGCTGTCCAGTTTTTCCAACACCAGCTGGTGAAGAGGCTGTCATCTCCCCATTGTATATCCAAGGCTCCTTATCAAATACTAATTGACTGTATATGTTTGGGTTAATGTTTGGATTTTCTATTCTGTTCCACTGGTCTGTGGTCTGTTTTTGTGCCAATACCAAATTGTCTTGATTACTGTGGCTTTGTAGTAGAGCTTGAAGTCAGGGAGCGTAATTCCCTGTTTTATTCCTCCTTCTCAGGATTGCTTTGGCTATTCGGGGTCTTTTGTGGTGCCATATGAATTTTAGAATTATTTGTTCCAGTTCATTGAAGAAAGCTGTTGGTAGTTTGATAGGGATTGCATTGAATCTGCAGATTGCTTTAGGTAGTATAGCCATTTTGACAATATTTATTCTTCCTAGCCAAGAGCATGGGATGCATTTCCATTTGTTAGTGTCCTCTTTTAATTTCTCTTAGGAGTGTCTTGTAGTTTTCAGAGTACAGGTCTTTCACTTCCTTCGTTAGGTTTATTCCTAGGTATTTTATTCTTTTTGATGCAATTGTGAATGGAATTGTTTTTCTGATTTCTCTTTCTGTTAGTTCATCGTTAGTGTATAGGAAAGCAACAGATTTCTGTGTGTTAATTTTGTATCCTGCAACTTCGCTGAATTCAGATATTAGTTCTAGTAGTTTGGGAATGGAATCTTTAGGGTTTTTTATGTACAGTATCATGTCATCTGCAAATAGTGACAATTTGACTTCTTCTTTACCAATCTGGATGCCTTGTATGTCTTTGTTTTGTCTGATTGCTGTGGCTAGGACCTCCAGTACTATGTTGCATAACAGTGGAGAGAGTGGGCATCCCTGTCTTGTTCCCGATCTTAGATGAAAAGCTTTCAGCGTCTCGCCGTTAAGTATGATGTTAGCTGTGGGTTTGTCATATATAGCCTTTATGATGTTGAGGTACTTGCCCTCTATACCCATTTTGTTGAGAGTTTTAATCATGAATGGATGCTGAATTTTGTCAAATGCTTTTTCAGCATCTATGGAGATGATCATGTGGTTTTTGTTCTTCTTTTTGTTGATGTGGTGGATGATGTTGATGGATTTTCGAATGTTGTACCATCCTTGCATCCCTGGGATGAATCCCACTTGATCATGGTGTATGATCCTCTTGATGTATTTTTGAATTCGGTTTGCTAATATTTTGTTGAGTATTTTTGCATCTACGTTCATCAGGGATATTGGTCTGTAATTTTCTTTTTTGGTGAGGTCTTTGCCCGGTTTTGGTATTAGAGTGATGCTGGCTTCATAGAATGAGTTTGGAAGTATTCCCTCCTCTTCTATTTTTTGGAAAACTTTAAGGAGAATTGGTGTTATTTCTTCTCTATATGTCTGGTAGAATTCAGAGGTGAATCCATCAGGCCCAGGGGTTTTGTTCTTGGGTAGTTTTTTGATTACCAATTCGATTTCGTCACTGGTGATTGGTCTGTTTAGTTTTTCTGTTTCTTGCTTGGTCAGTCTTGGAAGGTTGTATTTTTCTAAGAAGTTGTCCATTTCTTCTATGTTTTCCAGCTTGTTAGCATATAGATTCTCATAATATTCTCTTATGATTCTTTGTATTTCTGTGGGGTCCGTCGTGCTTTTTCCTTTCTCATTTCTGATTGTGTTTATGTGTGTAGATTCTCTTTTTCTCTTATGAGTCTGGCTAGGGGTTTATCTATTTTGTTTATTTTTTCAAAGAACCAGCTCTTGGTTTTATTGATTTTTTCTATTGTTTTATTCTTCTCAATTTTATTTATTTCTTCTCTAATCTTTATTATGTCCCTCCTTCTGGTGACTTTGGGCCTCATTTGTTCTTCTTTTTCCAATTTCAGTAATTGTGTCTTTAGACTATTCATTTGGGAATGTTCTTCCTTCTTTAAATAGGCCTGGATTGCAATATACTTTCCTCTTAGAACTGCCTTTGCTGCGTCCCACAGAAGTTGTGGCTTTGTGTTGTTGTTGTCATTAGTCTCCATATATTCTTTGATTTCTGTTTTGATTTGGTCGTTAACCCATTGATTAATTAGGAGAGTGTTGTTAAGTCTCCATGTATTTGTGAGCCTTTTTGATTTCTTTCTAAAATTTATTTCTAGTTTTATACCTTGGTGATCTGAGAAGTTGGTTGGTAGGATTTCAATATTTTTGAAATTACTGAGGTTCTTTTTGTGGCCTAGTATGTGGTCTATTCTGGAAAATGTTCCATGTGCACTTGAGAAGAATGTGTATCCTGTTGCTTTTGGGTGTAGAGTTCTGTAGATGTCTGTTAGGTCCATCTGTTCTAGTGTGTTGTTCAGTGCCTCTGTGTCTTTACTTATTTTCTGTCTGGTTGATCTGTCCTCTGGAGTGAGTGGTGTGTTGAAGTCTCCTAAGATGAATGCATTGCTGTCTATTTCCTCCTTTAATTCTGTTAGTATTTGTCTCACATATGCTGGCGCTCCTGTGTTGGGTGCATATATATTTATAATGGTTATATCTTCTTGTTGGACTGACCCCTTTATCATTATGTAATGTCCTTCTTTATCTTTTGCTACTTTCTTCGTTTTGAAGTCTATTTTGTCTGATACAAGTACTGCAACACCTGCTTTTTTCTCTTTGTTGTTTGCATGAAATATCTTTTTCCATCCCTTCACTTTTAGTCTGTGTATATCTTTGAGATTTGAGGTGAGTTTCTTGTAGGCAGCATATAGATGGGTCTTGCTTTTTTATCCATTCTGTTACTCTGTGTCTTTTGATTGGTGCATTCAGTCCATTTACATTTAGGGTGATTATTGATAGGTATGTACTTATTGCCATTGCTGGCTTTAGATTCGTGGTTACCAAGGGTTCAAGGGTTGCTTCTTTACTATCTAACAATCTAACTTAACTTTCTTGTTAAGTTATTGTAAACACAGTCTGATGTTTCTTTATTTCTCTCCCTTCTTATTCCTCCTCCTCCATTCTTTCTATAATAGGTGTTTTATTCTTTGCCTTTAGTTAGTATTTGGATGGTCTGCTTTCTTTGCTATGATTTTATTTTCTCTGGTGACATCTTTTTAGCCTTAGGTGTGCTTCCATCTAGAGCAGTCCATTTAAGATATCCTGTAGTGGTGGTTTATGAGAGGCAAACTCTCTCAACTTTCGTTTATCTGGAAATTGTTTAATCCCTCCATCATATTTAAATGATAATCGTGCTGGATACAATATTCTTGGTTCGAGGCCCTTCTGTTTCATTACGTTAAATATATCATGCCATTCTCTTCTGGCCTGTAAGGTTTCTGTTGAGAAGTCTGATGATAGTCTGATGGGTTTTCCTTTGTAGGTGATCTTTTTTCTCTCTCTAGCTGCCTTTAATACCGTGTCTTTATCTTTGATCTTTGCCATCTTAATTATTATGTGTCTTGGTGTTGTCTTCCTTGGGTCCCTTGTGTTGGGAGATCTATGAGCTTTGGTGGACTGCGAGACTACTTCCTTCCCCAGCGAGGGAAAGTTTTCAGCAATTATTTCTTCAAAGACACTTTCTATCCCTTTTTCTCTCTCTTCTTCCTCTGGTACTCCTATAATGCGAATATTGTTCCGTTTGGATTGGTCACACAGTTCTCTTAATATTCTTTCATTCCTAGAAATCCTTTTATCTCTCTCTGCCTCAGCTGCTCTGTACTCCTGTTCTCTGTTTTCTATTCCATTAACAGTCTCTCGCATCTCATCCATTCTGCTGTTAAGCCCGTCGATCGCTTGTCTGATTTCTGTATTGTCTTTCCTCAGTTCCCTCACTTCCTCCCTCAGCTCTTGCACATTTCTCTGTAGGTCCATCAGCATGGTTATGACTTTTATTCTAAAGTCTTTTTCAGGGAGGCTGTGCATTTCCATCCCTTCAGACTCCCTCTCTGGGGTTGTCTGGTTGATTTTGGTTTGAGCCATATTCCTCTGTCTTTTCATGGCTGTATAATTTGGTCACTGATAGTTGCCACGTATGTCAGCTGGGCTCTTAAGACTTTAAAAAGAGAAGAAAAAAAAAGAGAAAAAAAGAAAAAAATGAAAAAAAAGAAAGAAAGGAAAAAAGAAAAAAAAGAAAGAAAAGAAAAAACAAAAACAAAACAAAAAACAAAAAAAACAAAAAAAATGCCCACCGGACGTTGATTCTGTGGGAATGATCTAGGTGGCGCTATTGCCCCACTATTCCACAGCTGTGACTGTGCTGCTCCGCAGGGCCCTTTATCGCTCTGGCAGGGGTGGGAACGAATAGGAGGCTGTTGATCTCAGTGAGAAGTGTTAAGTATGGCTACGCTTCCTCAGTCGCCAGCTAAGGCGTCTGAAACTCCCCAGGACTCCCAGCCTGCTGGGCTGAGTGTGCTGGCGCGATCCGGCTCCTCCGCTGGGCTCCTGTCTCTTTAAGACTGCTGAAGAAAGCGCGCACTTTTTTTATTTTCCTTCCCGGGACCCGGCTGCAAGCACCCTGGCGTGTTCCCCGCTCAGATCCTGCCCCTCTGTCTCTCCAATCTCCGCTGCACTGCGCAATGTGGGTCAGCGCTCCCCGCGCAGATCACCGGGGCTGGCTACTTCGTGGGATGTACTTCCACTCCCTCCCGGCTCTGAATCCTCTCCTCCCGCCGGTGCGCTGGGGTGGGGGAGTTCTCGGGTCCCGCCGGGTCGCAGCTCCGTATCTTACCCGCCTCTTGGGGTGCCGAGTCCTCTCGGGTGTAGCTGCACGCTGTGCGCTTTCCTGTGTATTCTCGTCTCTCTTTTAGGAATAGATGTATTTTCTGTGTTTTCGTAGATAAATATAGTGTTGGGAGGAGATTTCTGCCGCCCTGCTCACACCGCCATCTTCCCGGAAGTCTCAGATACGTTTTTTATGAATATATTCTCCCATACTGTAGGATGTCTTTTTGTTCTACTGATGGTGTCCTTTGCTGTACAGAAGCCTTTCAGCTTGATATAGTCCCACTTGTTCATTTTTGCTTTTGTTTCCCTTGCCCGGGGAGATATGTTCATGAATAAGTTGCTCATGTTTATGTCCAGGAGATTTTTGCCTATGTTTTTTCCTAAGAGTTTGATGGTTTCATGACTTACATTCAGGTCTTTGATCCACCTTGAGTTTACCTTTGTGTATGGGGCTAGACAGTAGTCCAGTTTCATTCTCTTACATGTAGCTCTCCAGTTTTTCCAACACCAGCTGCTGAAGAGGCTATCATCTCCCCATTGTATATCCAAGGCACATTTATCAAATATTAATTGACTGTATATGTTTGGGTTAATGTTTGGATTTTCTATTCTGTTCTACTGGTCTGTGGGTCTGTTTTTGTGCCAATACCAAATTGTCTTGATTACTGTGGCTTTGTAGTAGAGCTTGAAGTCAGGGAGTGTAATTCCCTGTTTTATTCCTCCTTCTCAGGATTGCTTTGGCTATTCGGGGTCTTTTGTGGTTCCATATGAACTTTAGAATTATTTGTTCCAGTTCATTGAAGAAAGCTGTTGGTAGTTTGATAGGGATTGCGTTGAATCTGTAGATTGCTTTAGGTAGTATAGCCATTTTTGACAATATTTATTCTTCCTAGCCAAGAGCATGGGATGCATTTCCATTTGTTAGTGTCCTCTTTAATTTCTCTTAGGAGTGTCTTGTAGTTTTCAGAGTACAGGTCTTTCACTTCCTTCATTAGGTTTATTCCTAGGTATTTTATTCTTTGTTAAATATATATTAACTGTAGTACCCAGCCTTTCTACTCTGAGGTATTTATTAATCCAGAAAGATAAAAGCATGTGTCCATTCAAAGACTTGTACATGAATGTTCATATAGACTTTATTTCTAATAGTTAAAAGCTGAAAATAATTCAAATGTCTATCAACAGGTGAGTGGTAAATGGACTGCACAATGGACTACTGCCTGGCAATGAAAAGGAATAAGCTGCATGGGTCAACCTGGATGAAATCCAAAATATTTGTGCTGAGTGAGAGAATCCAGAGAAGGTAGAATATATACATATGAATGATCCTACTTCTATAAAAATCTCAGAAATGCACACCAATCCACAGTATAGGAAAGTAGACCAATGGTCACGAGGGAATGCGAAAAGGGGTCACGAAGGTGAGTAAGTAAATGTTCAGTGATGGTGGGTATGTTCATCATTTTGATTGCATTGATATTTTCACAGGTGCATCAATGGGTCAAAACTTATCAAATTACATACTTTATAATGACTTTGTTATATTTCAATTATAGCCCAATAGGGCTGGTTTTAAATGTGCAGAGATTAAAAGAGAGAGACTTAATCACATTTTTAAATACATGTAGGGGGCATCTAAAACTGCGTTTTGTAGCACCTACATTAAAAAGGAATAAAACTGATAATCCATAAGGCTACACATGCAACTCAGGAAGCTGGGGAAAAAAGTGACAGAATAAACCCAAAATGTAGTAAGAAAGCAAGAGAAGAAACTAATGACTGGTTCTTATCTTGTTATGAAAGATGTCAACCCAAAAGTTAAAAAAAAGTGAGTAAATGGGAAATGAAACAGTCAAAGATAACAAAAATAAATGTGAATGTGTCAATAAGTATAATAAATGTAAAAGGACTACACTCACCAGTTAATGACTGAATGTGTCAGATTGGGAAAGCTTTCGATCCAGCAATATGCTAATATGTTAGGAAGAAAAGAACTCGGTTCAGTGTCGCAGGGAAGCTACATACAGTGAGACCAGAACCAAAGTCAGGAAAGCAAAGTAAGTTTTAATGCAGTCTGCAGAGAGTAACAGAGCGGGCCTGCCTAAGGTGAGACAGGCCTGGGTGCTCATTCCGAGGCTTCTTTTATGTGGTCTTGGCCGGGCAGACGGGTCCTTGATTGACAGCTGTCAGCTCTCTAGGCTTGTTCTGATTGGTGAAATGGGGACAGGGGCTGTGCTATGCTCGCGCCTCTGATATTTCTTATCTGGGGAGAACCTGGACATTTCCTGAGTCACTCTTGTACCCTGTGGCTTCATCTGATGAACTCTCTGAGTTATTTCTGGCTCTCTGGCTATATCTGATCCACTCCCTGAGTCATTTTGGGGGTGCCCTCTCTCCTTTTTATCCCTCTCATTTCTGTCTTTCTACCTAACAATTTCACCTTCATGTCTCTACATACCTCAATTATAAAGATAAATATAAGTTAAAAATTAAAAGATGGAAAAAGATGTTAAGATTAGTACTACTAAAAAAAAAAGTGAGGGTGGCTATATTAATTGCAGATAAAATAGATTTTAGGGCAAAAAGCATCATTAGTGATAGAGACTCGCTAATGATAAAATGATTCAATTCACCATGGAGCTTTTGAATTTTAAGTAGGTCTGGAACATCTTGTTTTAAGGATCATTTTGCTTGTTTTAGAAGTCCTTTATTAAAGAAAGTTTCAAGCATACACAAAAGTAGAGGGGATAGTAATAATGAAGCTCCATGTATTCATTTCCTAGCTTCCAAAGCTCAGAGTCTACCTTGTTTCCCAGCTTTCCCCTCCCGCGGGTGATGTAACAACACCAACTCACAGAACAATTAAACTAGCAAAGCATTGTTTATTGCAACTTGGTGAATGCACAGATACATACTAGTAACAATGCAATTCTTTTACTGTAATTTGAACCTGATGGTGATACGAAGAAGAGTCTCTGGTTACAGCATCATGGCCAACAAACACAGCTAGCTCCAAACTGTGACACTAGGAAGGATTGCATAGGAAAGACTGTCAAACAAAACAAAAAAACCACCACCACCAGTCCCCCACCAAAAACACACACACACAAAAAAAACAAGAAACAAACAAAAAACAGTGTGATCTAAAGGGGAAGCGGTAATGACAAGAAAATATCCTGGAGTTGTTACCCAGATTAAGGAGCATGTCCTAGAATGTAAAATAACATGCTGCTTCTTTCATCCAGAAACTCTTGCTATGAAAAACAATTCAGCTAAACTAAAGTGTCCTTAGTGATGTAATAAAAACTGTAAAATTTATAAAGAAGAATGCATCAAATTCAAGAGTATTCTCTTTGTTAAGTGAAACCCTAAACACCGATCACAAAGAGCTCTTACTGGCTATTGAGCAAAGTCAAGAGGAAAAGTTTTCCTGAGAATGAACTGCAGAACGAATGCTTAGAGTTTCTGCAATATAAGAAGCTAGTTTTATCTCAATTTTATAAATCTGTAAATTGGAAAATCAAACAGGCTTATTTGTTTGGTATCTTTGTGTTTTTAATAATTTCAATGCTTGGGCTCAAGGAAGGAATGCAGGGTTGTTTCTCAATTTCAGGTAAGACTGAGCGCAAATGCAAAGGAGAGAAGAAAAAGAAAGAAGAGAGCGTCTGTGGGTGTGACTGCATGTTTCATAAGTTAGCCACAGTTACCAGTTACTTAAGTGATGTTCTTGACATTGGACATCTGTAAAAAGTTACATCATACTTTTTACACATTGGATATAATGCTTTGAATGTAATGTTTCATCAAAAAATTTCTCATAAGAAATTCACAGATCAAGAATTCTTTAATCAAAAGGTAATTTAAATTCAACTATAATTTTATAGGACAAAATTGTTGGAATTGGTTACTGATGAAGGATTAAAGAATAATTTTGAATATACAGTACAGTACCACTTGCTTCATTTTGGAAAATATTCAAAATGAATATCCTGAATTTGCTAAAATTCCTTTAAAATTTAGAAATTTTAAATTAAAATTATTGTCAATGGTTTCTCTGTGAATGGTTTCTCTGCTATTAGTGTTAATGAAACAAAATATAGAACAAGACAGAAACAATCTGTTGCAAGTAGTGTTAGCAGTTTAATATGGATTAGCTCAATTAACAAGTAAGAAGCAAGCTCATTTGTCATCCTATAAACTTTATATATTAATATGCATGGTATTTATTTAAGGAATGCATAATAGGCACTTCATATGGGGACTCATCATTTCACTTACGAATTATTTTATTTAGTTCTAACTTCTATTTAGTTGCAGTTCTAGAACCATCAAAGGTTACAAATGTATAGATTAATTATACACACAAAAGCATACTTTCAATGAAAGTGTGAAGTTTTTGCTTTTTATTCCAAAGTTATGCTTATGCTGATTTTATTTATTTAAATGTAATTTTATATTGAATTTGGTAATACATAGAATCCATCGAATCTTAATAAAAATCTAGGCTAGTGTTGTGTGTTTCCTCAGTATTTCCTTTCATTTCCCTAAGAATTTGTTTTATTGTATTTTACAAGAGTATTTATCTGCAATGGACTGGAAATTGAAGATTGTTTGAGAAATAATGCTGTGTAGAAATCCCTACCTTTTTTCATTCTCCTTAGGAAGATTAATCAGATTGAAAAGACTGAAGCTCCCGCCTTTCTTTTCTGACTCTCCCTGGGATATTTGATTGTTAATTCACAGACTAAGTGGGGGAATGGCAAGGGAGGGATAAGATTGATAAAAAATCCCCAAATGTGGTCTCTTTGGGAGAGGGAGGGGCCAGAGCCAGCACTATTGTGTAAATTCCTTGGTGAACCTTTACTTGCTGTTTTCATGACTTCCTCTGTCTGTTCAAAATATTGCACTGCTGACCTGCTGGCCACCTCCCATCCAAATGCCTTGTCTTCAAATTTCCAAATTTTAAAGTATTTATATCCTCTCTCTGTGAGATGCTAGATGATTGCTTACTTGCAATGATGTAAGCTTAATCCTCCAGGAAGTTATTAGTCTTTAAAAACGAAAAACCAGTTAACCCAAATGAACATGTGCGGTTCCAGAACTTAGAAACCCAGTTGGCCCCATGCTTCTGCAGCCCACACTCTTTGCTTATTTTGTCAGAGCATAAAATACACAAACTCTGGAACCATGACTGTAGCCAGCCTGTCTCATTCTTCCACTGACATACAAAGCTCAACTGAACCACAAGTTCTGCAGTTTAATCCGAGAATCACTATATGTTGGTAGAGGCTGAACACCCAGTGTGTAGTGTTTCTGAGCCACCTTACTTTGGGGCTGAATCTTAAACAAGTCAATATCCTAACACTGCTTAATAGTCCAGAAATATAAATGAGATGAAGCACGAGCCACCTGTGCAGGTGCCCCCATCACAAGCAGGCAGAGGACTCCTCAGCATCATGGTCCCTTGCCATCTGCCCTGTGTGCCTGTCCCCTTCACGAAACTAAAATTTGTATACATGGTGATGTATCTCCCACACACCTCCTAGTATTGGGCCTGTGCTCTGTGCCCAATAAATCTCTGAAGAATGAATGTCTCTCTTCTCTTAAACCTGCAAAGCCTGCGTGACCCTGGAGCCCTGTGGCTGATTTCACTTGATAGAATACTGGGGCCAGTGGATGAATGACTCAGATGCCTGTCCCTGAAGAGTGGCCATACTGGGAAGTGTATCAACCTCTGCCTGACACTCCACTCCCTACACACACATACACACTCCAGAATGTGCCATGCATTTGCCCTCAAAAACTTGTAGGGCAGCAAGGAAATCTAGTTGTTAGGGATCCAGACAAAAGCCTTAGCTTTCCATTCCCTGATGCGTGTAACATCATAAACAAACCATTCGGAGCAGCAGAAACCCCATGCTCATGCACCAGGGAGCTGGGGAGGAGCCTCTGATTACACCAGCCAAGCAACTCGCTCTCCCTCCCTTGACAGTTGCCAAGAGGGGTCCTTCATTTCTGCAGAGTCAGACCCAAAAGCCTAGATGCCTGCTTGGGCTGGAGATCCCAGCATGCCAGCTCTACAAGCAGCTGTGCACCAAGGGCCAGGGTGAGCCAGCCCCCAGCTGGGACTGTAGAAAGGAAGTCAGATGGGGCAGTGAGCAGGTGGGATTCTGCAGCACGTGTGTCCACTTCCCGACCGACTCCAGAGCTCTTATCCCAAACGGGGAATGTCAATGCACACCTGGGAAGGCAGGTGCTTCGATGCTTCATCTCTTAATGAAAGGACACGATCAAGAGCACATCTCTGCTGCTCCCACTAACAAAAGTCAGTAACTCCCCAACCTCCGCCTCAATTCTCTTACTTTATGGTAAAAAAGAAAAATGAAAGAATTTTAGCCCAGGAACGCCCAGTGTTGAGATTTGAATCCAAGCAAACTGGTTCCAGTGTTCCCTGCCGCTACCCACCACTCCATGACCTCCCTGCTGCCTCTGTTCTCATTTGCAGCCTCATTTATAGTGGGAGCTGTGTGCTCCAGAGGGGAGGCTCCCTAACCGTGACCTTTCTCCATTCAACTTCCAGCCTGAAATGTACCTCCCACGAAAATATTTTTACAAGCGTGTTTGTTTTACACATTACCTGGATGCTCTAGTCTAACCTTATGATCAACTACAAAGTTGCCATTTTGTCAAGCAACATTTAGATATGTCTTCACTTATGACAATTATTTTGACAAGGGGTAAAAACTCATTTACTGTTAGGGAAAAAATGATGTTTTCGTTGATGATTTCAGGTGGACCGGTAAGATTGAAATATCAGTTCAATGCATTTAACAAAAGAGTGTTATCTCATGTTCAGTTCAGCTAAAAATAAAATTGGGGATCATAAGAAGTACTCCGTTGGAGTATTTTCAAATAACATGTGATTACATTAGTCAGTATAAAATTTAGCAGCTTTCTTTTTTTTTTCATTTTATTTTATTTACTTTTAAATATAATTTATTTTATTATCATTAATCTACAATTACATGTGCAATATTACGGTTATTAAACTACCCCATCATCAGGTCCCCCCCACCAACCCCATTACAGTCACTGTCCACCAGCGTAGTGAGATGAAAATTTAGCAGCTTTCTTTAGTGTTCTGGCTAGGTAATAGATTTCTGTGCTTAAATATAAAGTGAATCTTAAAGGTGGGTTGGACCAAAATGCATAAATTTAAATAAGAATAAAGGTTATCTCTCAGTTAATTACTAAATCCTGGAATGTTAGGATTAGGGGCACCTTCTGAAGCCTGAAAGAAATGTTTAGTTTGCTACATTACAAACAAATTTTAAACCGGCCCTACTCATAGATTCTAGAAGGTTTTAATTAAATTCATGTATTTATACGTATTGTCGAAAATAAATCAGAGAAGCCTCTCAAAAACTTATATAAAATATTTCTTTAATTCCCATTTTATGGATGAAGAAACTGAGAAAATAGAGAGACAGTGATTTAAACAATTAAGAGCCAGCAGAGGACAGGGGCAAGACTGGAACATAGGCGTTTAGTGCTAGGTCCTCTGTTCTTCCCATGTTATTATGCTGCCTATCTCAGGATTCTGCTAATTTATCATATAGAATTCTCTCTTGCTTTAAAACCAGCAGCCTTCTGGAAATGACTGCAGAAAAGGGAGATTTAGTTGATTAGGCATAATGAACACAACTTAGAGAAAATGGTTTTAGTTAAATTAATGTTATTTTCTGTGCCTATATCATACTTCCATAAAAAGTAAAAAAGAAAGAAAGAATATTCCAAGAGGGCTACACTTCTGTTGGGAGTAAAATTTGGTACATAAATTGCTTGCCACGACTGACTTAAGGTGAACAATTGCACACTCAGTGTCCAAGCACTACTATTCCTAGTCATATGCCCACCAAACATGCACCGACACCCACCAAGTGACATGTACAAGGATGTCCATAGCAGCACTATTTCTAATAGCAAAAAAAACATGGAGATGATCCAAGTGGAATACAGTTGTTATATTCAATTAGTGGAATACCATAGAGCAGTCCAAAGAAACTTCATCTGCAACTGTACATAGCAACATGAACAAACCTTTGAAAACATACTATAAAAAAAAGCCATACACAAATGCGTACATACAGTATGATTCTGTATATAAAAAGTTCAGAACCTAGAAAAACTAATCTAATCTCTTAGAAGTCAGGGTATAGTACCTGGAAATGGCTTCTTAGGTGTCAACAATGCTGTGTTGCTTAATTTGGGTGCTGGCTCATGGGTTGACCCAGTGAGAGACAGAGAGATAGATCAGAGACATGCAGAAGGGAGAAACTGATTCAGCTATTTCATTGAACAAAAACAGGAGTTAAAAAGAAGGAGAAAAGAGGGCACAGGAGGACAGAAAGCCCTCAGGCTATCTTGAAATAGTGGTGTTGTTTTCATATATGGATAAATGTACTAAAGGCTAGTAAAGAGGCAGTTCTGGTCACTCTTTACTTGAGCACACTGACTAGGGGATACTGATGCAGTTTGAGTTATGTGGGAATGATCTGAAAACCTAGAGAGTTTAAATGATGAATGTGACTCAGTGGTCTCTGTTCTTCCATTAGCTCCTCCATCTTAGATAGGCCAATGGGGGTATTATCCAAATAGATTCATGTTCAACTATTTTTTGGAATAATTGAGATATACTTTTTTTTTTGCCCTAGAAAAAAATATAAGAATCTCTGGAGTAGAATTCTGAATATTATTTTCTGGTTTTCAGAGAAGTCTATGTAGGTGATAAGAAATCTCAATAAGCATGATAGTATTCATAAGAAATATGGCAAATGCTGAGGATAAACTAAAAAATTCTACATGAGCATCAAGCATGGCAATGAAACATTAATATGGAAAAGTAGTTTAAAACTTAATTGGATTTAACTGGTATTTTCTTTTATGTTTCAGTACATTCTGACTGTAAATAGAATCAGTGGCTACATTAGTTACTGAATAAGGAGAAAGAAGGGAGAGCTCCATCTGTGCCCTTTCACAGCCAAATTTGGTACTCCAGCCTCAAGGATAAAGGTAAGGTTTGCCTGGCTTGCAAAGGATTTATCATATCTCTACACTGCCTTCCCCTGAGGAAAGGTCTGGGGTTGGGGGGGGGGGGTTCTAAATATCAGCTTTACCTGCAAGGCTGTAAGTCTCCTGTTATGCTCTCTTCCTCACACTAGCTTGCCTGATCTTGCTGTTATTCTCCATTCTATTAGGGGAATTTTCAGTCTTCCCTAGGCCCTGTCTCCCTGACTAGCTGGTGCTAACCCCTGTCTTGCTATACTGCACTCAAACATCCAGCTACCCTGTGTGGATAAAATGAGAGTTCCTGTGGCCAGGATTCTCACCTGGCCCTGGATGACTAGCTCACTGCACACCTGTGGGCAATACATGGCTGTTGACTCTATATAAAGGGCTCCACCCAGTGCTCTGGGCACAACACAGTGGCACGGCTGCAAGGCTGCAGGAGTGCAGAGCAGAGGCTGTAATTGTGGCAGCACTGAGGACAGAGGCCCAGAGAACAGCTGTGTGGGATGACTATGCAGGCCAAGAGGCCCAGAGGACGGCTTTGCAGAAAGAGGGGCCCAGAGGATGGCTGTGTAGACAGAGGGGCCCAGAGGCAGAGACAGGCTTGCTGCATGCAGACTTGCTCTGAGTGAATGGGATTTTAGTGACTGACCTGCCACCTGGAAATGAAGTTGGGTATAACTCTTTCACCCCAACATTTTGCTGTCAGTTTCTTTGGTCACATTGAATCCATAGTGAACTTGCCCGGGGCTGAAACCCTTTGGCAAGACACTTGGCATAGTCGGCAGGATTCATTGTTGACCAAGGAAAAAGACAGGCTGCCCTTATGGGAGGGGTGCTTCAGCGGGCTGCCCCTGTGAATGGGGAGACAGTGGATTGTCCCCCAGTGGGTATGTCGTCTGAGGTGGTTTGCCTTCTAGAGGACTGGGCCCCACACCAGGACTGGAGGCAAGTTGAAGTGATACCTGAGGCTCTAGGGGTGGCCCTTGGTATAGTAAGTACATCCTTTGAGAAACAGAGTGCCTGTGAGGCAGCAGGGACTATGGGTTGGCTGCTTCTTATAGTATTATAAAGGTCTACAGAAGGGACCCAAGAAATGGCGGCATGAGAACACGAACTGCAAACTTCTGTGGATTCCCTGAAGAAGGAAATGGCATTGATGCGAGAGGAGGCAGCACGAGAATGCCAGCAGTAAGGTGCCATTGGAGAGGTAAACAATTCCTTACAGAACGAGACAGCAGCGCTGCCAGATGTTCTGAAGGAGGAAGAGGCCATCAAGAAAAAAGACGAACTCCTGAGGGAAGCACAGACAGAGGTGGCATGAGAACATCAGCTGCGAAGCATTGAGGTGAAGGTAAGAGAGCTTCTGAAGACTGAGGTAGCATTGGTGCAAGGTACTGTAGCAGAGGAGGCACTTGGGGGAGTGGAGAGAAAGGTGCCATCAGCTCCAGAAATGGAGGAGCTGGGGAAGGATGAAGGGGTTGTGCCAGAGACACCGGCCCCTCCTGTACTGAAAGCAAGCCCAGTGGTTGTAAAGAAAATAAAGACCCAGCAGCTGAAAGTTCCCCAAGGAGAGGAGCAACCCACTCCCCAGGTCGTGGAGCACTCTATGGTCCGCCCCTATACTCAGGCTGAGCTGGTGGATTTGGGTTCCTGGTTTAGGCAGAAGCTCTCAGAGTCAATATCAGCTTGGCTCCTGCATCTGTGGGACTTAGGGGTGGATGGAATTGTTCTGTCGGGATCAGAGATGGGAAAGCTGATTCCCTAACAGTGAAGCCCGCCTTGAGGCAGTGATTACAAAATGTGAGGGACCCACAAGAAGAATTTAAAGGGCCCCATGAAGGTTATGAGAACCCAGATGTGGGTTGATTTAATACGGGCAGGAGTGGATGGAAGGAAATTAGACAGAAAGCTAAATAGGATCTTTCTAGAGCTATGGCAACAACTGAAAGCATTGCAGCAGTTCAAGCCATTAAGACTAAAGAGGCAGAGGTCAGAGACAGAGCCACGAGTCCGGACTGTGTGTCTGCAAGACTTTTTGCTGAAGAGGCTGGAGAACAAATATTTGAGCTCCTTGCACAGGGTCCATTGCAGAGGACTAAGGGCACATAGATTGAGAGGAGAGAATCCTGGAGGGGTGGAGTGTGGATAAAATGGGAGCTCCTGTGGCCAGGATTCTCACCTGGCCCTGGTTGACTAGCTCACTGCACATCTGTGGGCAATACATGGCTTTTGACTCTATGTAAAGAGCTCTGGCCAGTGCTCTGGGCGCAACATGGTGGCACAGCTGCAAGGCTGCAGGAGAGCAGAGCAGAGGCTGGAGTGGTGGCAGTGCCGACAGAGGCCCAGAGGACAGCTGTGCGGAATGACTATGCAGAGAGGCCCAGACAACGACTGTGTGGGACGACTGTGCAGAGAGGCGCAGAGGATGGTTGTGTGGGACGGCTGTGCAGGCAGAGAGGCCCAGAGGATGGCTGTGTGGACAGAGGGGCCCAGAGGCTGCATGCAGACTTGCCCTGAGTGAATGGGATTTTAGTGACTGACCTGCCACCTGGAAATAAAGTTGGGTATAACCCTTTCACTCCAAGAACGTTTTGCTGTCAGTTTCTTTGGTCACACTGAATCCATAGCGAACTTCCTGGGGCTGAAACCCATTGGCAAGACACCTGCTTCTTTCCCAGCTTCTGGATTTTTTAAACTGTACTTAAATGTACTCCAACCTATCACAGGAAGCCTACCATGATAAAAAAAAAACTTCTACCAACTCATACATTAATTAATATTATTTAATAACAGGTAAATAGGGATAAGGAATCAGTAATAGCTCCATGAATGTTACAGAAATTTCTTTGTCATTCATGCACACTTAACATCCACTTGAGAGTTTCCAAATACAGGGAAGAAAAGATTGGAGTAGAGAATAAGTGCTATTCTGATAAAAATTTCTGACGACCTCTTGCCAAGCCAGGTATATCTATATTTCTGCATTACTTTTTTCCAGTTTCTTCAGATTATAGTTGCCTAATACAGGGTGTAAGTTAGCATAGGTCCCACAAGAGCAATTTCTTGGCAGGTGCTGGAAGTCTGCTCAAGCAGAATATAAGCATTTTTAGGCTACTTTGTTTCCATTTTTTAAAATTATTTTGAAAGTTAAGGCAAAAAGCAGGAACTTCTGCTCTGGACTTAATTTTAGAAGGAAGGACTATTTGGCAAAACGGGAGTGACAGGACTTGCAAGAAATTCCGTCCCGTTAGAGTAAATTATAGACAAGCAAAAAGAGGCTGGCATTACACGGCATGTGCCTTAAATCTTAAAAAGGTACATGATGAAGCTTTATAAAAAAAATAAGACTCATAAACATGAATTTCTGCATACATAGACACAAATGTGTTATTAACTGCAGTCACAGTGGTGGTGGGAATTGGGAGTAAGTTCCGATTACATCCAACCTTACAGAATGCTGTAGAGACTCTAGCTTTTCTTTAAGGGAAGTGGAGAGCTATTAGAGGGTTTTAAGCAGAGGACTGACATGATTTGACTTACATTTGAAAAGGTCCACATTGGTTACTATGTTAACCTGTGGTGGGTTATTACATTGATTCAATAATAATGCAAGAAACTCACAACACATGCTTCCATTCTCCACCCCACCTTTTGTGCTATTATGTCCTACACTTTTTTTCTTTAAAAGTGTTTTTTTATTTTGCCTTTATTTTTGAAAGCTATTTTTGGTGAGTATAGAATTCTAAATTGAAAGTTGCTTTTTTTCAGCACTCTAAAGAGGTCATTCCATTAACCTAGCTTGAGATTCTTGGTAAGAAGTCTGTGATTATTCTTATCTTTGTTTCCATTTATTCAATGTGTCTTTTTTCTTCTGATTTCTCATAAGATTTTCTCTTTAAGGCTGTTTTCAGGAATTTGATGTGTCTTAATGTGATTTTCTTTCTGTTTTCACACCTGGGAATTCAATGAGTTTGTTAGACTTGTGAGAATACAGTTTAAATCAAATTTGGGGGCCAATATTCCTTCAATATATATTTTTGTTCATATTTTTCATTCCAAAGGGGATTCTTGCAGATGCCTCTGGCAACTCCTTACCCTGAGGGGTATGGGTTAATCTAGAGCAATGATCTTCAAACTCAAATCACTTGCAGCTCTGTTTTAAATGCATGTTTTGATTAGGTAGTTTGGAGATGGGCCTGCGGTATGCCACTTCCATCCAGCTACAGGTAATGGTTGTGCTGTTGGTTGGCAGACCACACTCGGAGCAGCAAGGTCTGGGGAGCTGTGCCCTGCCCCACCCAGCAGCCCTTCTAATTAACTGCTACAAAATTATCAGTCTAATTAAGGGCATGTGCTGGAGGAGATCAGACCCCCTGATCCAGATTCCTGCTTCTCTTGTCAATGGGTTTCAGCCCCAGGCAAGTTCGCTATGGATTCAATGTGACCAAAGAAATTGACAGCAAAACGTTCTTTGGGGTGAAAGAGTTTATTACCCAGCTTGTTCTCCCAGCGGTAGGTTGAGCACTACCAACCAGTCACTTTTCAGGTTGTCTGGGTCTGCTGCTTCTCCTCAATTCTGATGCCCCTAAACCTCAAGCATCTACAGGATAGTTGCTGCCCTTCTGTCACAGCCCTCTCTTGGTGTGCTTTGGAGCTATCATTTTCTTCATTAACCTTATTCCATCTCTTTTCTGTTTTTCAGAGATTTCCCAAAGTTTATGTTCATCTGTGACACTCTTTCTTTTTCTGGTATTGCTATTGATTTGTTCTATAAATATGTTTTTTTCTGCTACTGCTAGGGAATTTTGTTTCTGCTGCACTGCGCTGCTTTCCGCCAACTGTCTGATGCATCTTGATTGTGTGCTCATTCGTCATTAGGTTTCCCTGTGCACGTGTCAGTAGCTTCTGTTCTTATTTACTGTATCCTACCTCCAGTATGTTACAAAAAGGAGGAAAACTTTCTCCCTGGAGAGGTGAGCAAGAAGCAAGTTGGAAAGAAATCACGAATGAAGTGGGAAGAGGAGGGAAGAGTGCATGCTCAGGCAGCCCTCTTGATCCAATCTTTGTATCTTCTAATTTCTTCTACCTTAACTTCATCCTACCACAGACCTATGGTATTTTTAGTTAAGAACTGTATGTCTTAGCATTCAAATAGTCACCCTGAATTACATCCTGTAAAAAGTTCGACTCCTCCAAAAATATATTGGCTTCAATTTACATTTTTCTCATCTACCCAATGGACAGAATAAATTATTAGTTGATTTTAGAGTGCACCATCCCTGGAGATAGAGTCCTTATCACTAGATGTGAACTCCCTTGTGGATCACATACTGAGTACACCAGAGTGCTTGTTATTTGATGGTAATGATGGTGAGGATGATGACAATGTTCTAATCAGTGTATCCTTCCCTTTCTGACAGGGTCACTGAGTGGTGGTATTTTGGAAAGCTTGGTGGTGCCCATTTATCAACCTCAAATTGAAGAATAAAATCAAAGGATTCTACTCTTATTATTAAATTTATGGCTGTGTTATTTACTAAAACATGCACAGTCTCCTTGACCTTAAGTACATTTTTAGCCTATATTCCATCCTAAACACTAAACTTTGAGGAAATATCATTAGGCTGTATAGCATAATATCCCAGCATGATAGCTGGTATTATTATTATTAAGATATTATTGATCTATACTCTTACAAAGGTTACACATGAAAAAACAATGTTACTACATTTACTCATATTATCAAGTCCCCACCCATACCCCATTTTGAAGTCACTGTCCATCAGTGTAGTAAGATGCCACAGATTCACTGTTTGCCTTCTCTGTGCTTCACTGTCTTCCCCATGACCCCCCACACCATGTGTACTAAACATAATACCCCCTCAATCCCCTTCTCCCTCCCTCCCCACCCGCCCTCCCACACCCCTCCCCTTTGGTAATAGCTAGTCCCTTCTTGGAGTCTGTGAGTCTGCTGCTGTTTTGTCCCTTCAGTTTTGCTTTGTTGCTATACTCTACAGATGAGTGAAATCATTTGGTAGTTGTCTTTCTCCGACTGGCTTATTTCACTGAGCATAATATCCTCCAGCTCTATCCATGCTGTTACAAGTGGTAGGATTTGTTTCCTTCTTATGGCTGAATAGTATTCCATTGTGCATATGTACCACTTCTTCTTTATCCATTCATCTACTGATGGACACTTAGGTTGCTTCCATATCTTGGCTATTGTAGATAGTGCTGCAATAAACATAGGGGTGCATATGTCTTTTTGAATCTGAGAAGTTGTATTCTTTGGGAAAATTCCAAGGAGTGGGATTCCAGGGTCAAATGGTATTTCTATTTTTAGTTTTTTGAGGAACGTCCATACTGCTTTCCACAGTGGTTGAACTAGCTTAATTCCCACCAGCAATGTAGGAGGGTTCCCCTTTCTACACATCCTTGCCAGCATTTGTTTTTCTTAGTCTTTTCAATGCTGGCCATCCTAACTGGTATGAGGTGATATCTCATTGTGGTTTTAATTTCCATTTCCCTGATGATTAGTGATGTGGAGCCTCTTTTCATGTGTCTGTTGGCCATCTGAGTTTCTTCTTTGGAGAATTGCTTTTCATATCCTCCGCCCATTTTTTAATTGGGTTATTTTCTCTTTGGATGTTGAGGCGTGTGAGTTCTTTATATATGTTGGGTGTTAACCCTTTGTTGGATATGTCGTTTACAAATATATTCTCCCATACTGTAGGATGTCTTTTTGTTCTGTTGATGGTGTCCTTTGCTGTACAGAAGCTTTTTAGTTTGATGTAGTCCCACGTGTTCGTTTTTGCTTTTGTTTCCCTTGCTCGAGGAGTTGCATTCAGGAAGAAGTTGCTCATGTTTATATTTAGTAGATTTTTGCCTATGTTGTCTTCTAAGAGTTTTATGGTTTCATGACTTACATTCAGGTCTTTGATCCATTTCGAGTTTACTTTTTTGTGTATAGGGTTAAACAATGATCCTTTCATTCTCTTGCATGTAGCTGTCCATTTTTCCAATACCAGTTGTTGAAGAGGCTGTCATTTCCCATTGTATGTCCATGGCTCCTTTATTGTATATAACTGACCATATATGGTTGGGTTTATAACTGGGCTCTCTAGTCTGTACATTGGTCTATTATTCTGTTATTGTCCTGGTACCAAATTGTCTTGATTACTGTGGCTTTGTAGTAGAGCTTGAAGTTGGGGAGCATAATCCCCCCAGGTTTATTCTTCCTTCTCAGGATTGCTTTGGCTATTCGGGGTCTTTTGTGGTTCCATATGAATTTTAGAACAATTTTCTCTAGTTCATTGAAGAATGCTATTGGTATTTTGATAGGAATTGCATTGAATCTATAGATTGCTTTAGGCAGGATGGCCATTTTGACAATATTAATTCTTCCTATCCATGATCATGGGATGTGTTTTCGTTTATTGGTATCTTCTTTAATTTCTCTCATGTGTGTCTTATAGTTTTCAGAGTATAGGTCTTTCACTTCCTTGGTTAGGTTTATTCCTAGGTATTTTATTCTTTTTGATGAAATTGTGAATGGAATTATTTTTCTGATTTTTCGTTCTGCTAGTTCATCGTTAGTGCAGAGGAATGCAACAGATTTCTGTGTATTAATTTTGTATCCTGCAACTTTGCTGAATTCAGATATTAGATCTAATAGTTTTGGAGTGGATTCTTTAGGGTTTTTTATGTACAATATCATTTCTTGTGCAAACAGTGACAGTTAAACTTCTTTCTTACTAATCTGGATGCACTTTATTTCTTTGTGTTGTATAATTGCTGTGGATAGCTGGTATTATTATTCCCGCTGAAAACGCTAAGGAACACACATGGGTAAGGTAATTCATCATATGCCAAGAAAGGAAAAACACTAAAATGAGATACTTTGTGTAGAATCCCCTGTATTACCCCACAGAGTCTGATTGCAGCCCTTGATGGGCACTGCTGTACTTGCTCCTTATTTTCACAATTATGCTTACACTGCAATTATATTAAGAAAACATGCTGATGTCCAAATAACTAGGACGCTCTAAGTATTAAAGCTGAATGACAGATGGGGAATTCCTATAGGATCGTGATCAACACAGATAATGTCACCAATCTCTGCATTTGTACACTGACCCTTGGCAGATGTTTTTTTTTTTAAACCAGGCATAGACTTTACAGGAATCATAGAGCATAAAAATAAACTTTTGGAAACATGCCAATCATCTGTGACATGGATGCACAGTGAGCAAGAGATGGTGTACATTTCTGCAGAAAGCGACCACTAGTCTTTCCTCAAGTTGGAACTTGTCAGAAGTGGAAACAAACCATCATTAGTGTTAATGGAGTTAGTGGATGAGTGGTAATGAGGCTATTGATTGGACAAAAGCTCTGTGGTCTTTTCCCCCCTAGAACTGCCTGAACCTAAGCATGTACAGCACTACAATGGAAATTTCTCTCAATAGATCCTTTCCACAATATATATGTTCTTCGTAAAGTAATTCTTAAATATGTACTTAGTATCATATACTGCCTAGTTATTGGTTTCCATTCTCCAGAATCATCTGGAAAAAGCAAGCAAATTGGCTAAGAACAAATTAAAGGCATAAAACAATCCTATCTATTCTGCCCTGTCTTCATTCACAGATCTTTCTGAGACTTGAATTTCTCAGATTCTCTCACTATATACCTTCCTGCTCTTTATTCATGGCATTAAAAGACTGTGCCTACCAAGGCCTCTCCAGATGACTACATTTATATGCACGTTCCCACCTACATTTTTAAACGTATCTTCTATTAATACCATGAAGGCAGATTCAACAGGATGTAATGGTTTCCCTGTACAGAAGACAATTATCTCAAATGATAGAGGTTGAACATTGTTAGTGAAGTGTGTTCATAACAGGGGAAGCAAGACACCAGTCAATATATGGAGCACAGTTTTTAAAGAAGGAAAGAACCAGTGAGTCACATAAAAATATATATTTGATATCTGTTTGCCCAGAATGGAAGCTGTAGGTTATTGAAATCAACCTAAATTGCACATAGATATAGATATATGAATATGTGCATGTGTACAGATACATGCACACACACACACACATATATATATATATATATATATATACATTGAGACATACGCACAAAACTTTTTATGTATATCTTGATTTTACTATGTATGCTGGGTTCTTATTAAGTAGGAAAACCTTTCTGTAGAATAACTAATCTATCTGCAAGTTCTAGCAGTTTTTGAATAGAAAAAGTACTCATGAATGCTACATGCATATTCACTGTTTGGTTTTAGTCAACTGGGTTTTGGTGATGCTGATAAGTGTGCAATTCTTATCTTTTCTCTACCACCATAATAAAAGTATTTAAATTTTATTGTAGTCTTTGACCTTGTACATACCTATTTTTATACAATTGCCATCACAGTGTACATCCAATTTTTCATTATGTTTTTAGACATTTTGATAGATGGATTTTTCCTAAATTTTCTACATACTACAATAATATTTTTTATTTGCTCTGTAATATGCTGTACACTTGACCAAAGTAGATCCTTTTTGGTTTTTAAAATATATTTTTTTGTACAAAAAAGTAGTATGTTTCCATTACATAAATATTTGGAAATTTACATAAGTATGGGAAAAATACAAAGATTCTAATCACATGCAGAGATATTACTGTTATATTTTGGGGCATTTTCTCCCAGACTTAAAAAATGTGCTATAAAAACATATTTTGTTAGGCTGCTCTCTGCTCAGAGGCAGCCATTCTCTCTTTCAGCTATTAAAATCTCTTGCATGGGCCTGTGTCTCCTGAGTCATGCTGGGGTAAGGAGGGTCGCCGCGAGAAACCCTTTCAATATCAGGACCTTGGGCTGGGCCCTCAGTCCTGGTGGCGGCAGCCATGAGGCCAGGCGTGGGGGGCTAGGGTGCCCCGGCGCAGTTCCCCGTCCGGCCTTGCGGGGGCGCCGGCACAGCCGATCAGGGGACAGAGCGTTTGTCCGGGCTGCAGGAAGCGGCCTCGTTCTCAGGCGCCGGAGACACTGCCGCTGCCACACCTAGTGGAGGAGCTCGGGAAGGTGGCTTGCCCAGTCAGCAGAAGCTGGTGGAGAAGCTCACCATCCTCAAGACCGGGGTGTCGGCATGCTCACCCACCTCTACTACATCAAGAAGGCATGTGGAGACCCCAAGGCAAAACCATCCTACCTTATTGACAAAAACCTGGAATCTGCTGTGAAGTTCATAGTCAGAAAGTTCTCTGCTGTAGAAACCCGCAATAACAATTTTTTACCAAGATAGTATGAAAACATGGTAATGAATCAAGTTGTCCAGAAGAACTTAGGACGAAAAGTATATTGAAGTTCTGGGAAGATAGCGGTGTGAGCAGGGTGGCGGAAATCTCCTCCCAAAACCAAACATATTTATGAAAATACAGCAAATACAACTATTCCTAAAGAGAGACCAGAAGATACAGGACGACACCAGCCTACAACTACACCTGAGAGGACTCCACATCCTGCGAGGCGGAGTCACAAAGGGCCCGGCAGAGCGGCTGTGGCTGCGGAATAGTAGGGCATCAGCGCCACCTACAGGATGCTCACAGAAACTACACTTGGCAGGCGGGTTTTTTTTTTCTCTATTTTCCCTTTCTTCTTTTTGTCTTTTTTCTGACCACTTCTATCACCATGAAAAGACAGAGAAATATGGTACAAACAAAGCTTACCCAGACAATCCCAGACCAGACTACCCCAGAGAGGGAGCCTGATGGAATGGACATGCACAATCTTCCTGAAAAAGAATTCAGAAAAAAAGTCATAACCATACTGATGGATCTAAAGAGAAATATGCAAAAGCTAAGGGAGAAAGTGAGGGAAGTGAGGAAAGACAATGCAGAGATGAGACAAGCGATCAACAGGCTTAGCAGCAGACTGGACAAGATGCAAGAGACTGTTAATGGAATAGAAATCAGAGAACAGGAATACAGAGAAGCTGAGGCAGAAAAGGATCTCTAGGAATGAAAGAATTTTAAGAGAACTGTGTGACCAATCCAAACGGAACAATATTCGCATTATAGGACTACCAGAGGAAGAAGAGAGAGAAAAAGGGATAGAAAGTGTCTTTGAAGAAATAATTGCTGAAAACTTCCCCAAGCTGGGGAAGGAAATAGTCTCTCAAACCATGGAAGACTACAGATCTCCCAAAACAAGGGACCCAACAAAGACAACACCAAGATACATAATAATTAAAATGGCAAAGATCAAAGATAAAGACAGAGTATTAAAGGCAGCTAGAGAGAGAAGAAATATCACCTACAAAGGAAAATTCATCAGACTATCATCAGACTTCTCAATAGAAACCCTACAGGCCAGAAGAGAATGGCATGATATATTTAATGTAATGAAACAGAAGGGCCTCGAACCAAGAATATTGTATCCAGCACGATTGTCATTTAAATTCGAGCAAGGGATTAAACAATTTCCAGACAAGCAAAAGCTGAGGGACTTTGCCTCCCCTAAATCACCTCTTCAGGATATCTTAAAGGGACTGCTCTAGATGGAAGCACTCCTAAGGCTAAAAAGAGGTCACCAGAGAAAATAAAATCATAGCAAAGAAAGCAGACCATCCAAATACTAACTAAAGGCAAAGAATAAAACACCTAGTATAAGAAGAATGGAGGAGGAAGAATAAGAAGGGAGAGAAATAAAGAATCATCAGACTGTATTTACAATAACTTAACAAGAAAGTAAAGTTAGACTGTTAGTAGAGAAGCTACCCTTGAACTTTTGGTAACCACGAATCTAAAGCCAGCAATGGCAATAAGTACATACCTATCGATAATCACCCTAAAGGTAAATGGACTAAATGCACCAATCAAAGGACAGAGTTACTGAATGGATAAAAAAGCAAGACCCATCTATATGCTGCTTACAGGAGACTCACCTCAAACCCAAAGATATACACAAACTAAAGGTGAAGGGATGGGAAAAGATATTTCATGCAAACAACAAGGAGAAAAAAGCAGGTGTTGCAGTACTTGTATCAGACAAAATAGACTTCAAAACGAAGAAAGCAGCAAGAGATAAAGAAGGACATTACATAATGATAAAGGGGTCAGTCCAACAAGAGGATATAACCATTTAAAATTTATATGCACCCAACACAGGAGCGCCGGCATATGTGAAACAAATACTAACAGAATTAAAGGAGGAAATAGAAAGCAATGCATTCATTTTAGGACACTTCAACACACCACTAGCTCCAAAAGACAGATCAACCAGACAGAAAATAAGTAAAGACACAGAGGTACTGAACAACACACTAGAACAGATGGACCTAACAGACATCTACAGAACTCTACACCCAAAAGCAACAGGATACACATTCTCCTCAAGTGCACATGGAACATTTTCCAGAATAGACCACATACTAGACCACAAAAAGAACCTCAGTAAAGTAAAAAATATTTAAATTCTACCAACCAACTTCTCACATCACAAAGGTATAAAACTAGAAATAAATTTTAGAAAGAAAACAGAAAGGCTCACAAATACATGGAGACTTAACAACATTCTCCTAATTAATCAATGGGCTAACGACCAAATCAAAACAGAAATCAAAGAATATATGGAGACTAATGACAACAACAACACAAAGCCACAACTTCTGTGGGACGTAGCAAAGGCAGTTCTAAGAGGAAAGTATATTGTAATCCAGGCCTATTTAAAGAAGGAAGAACATTCCCAAATGAATAGTCTAAAGATACAATTATTGAAATTGGAAAAAGAAGAACAAATGAAACACAAAGTCACCAGAAGGAGGGACATAATAAAGATCAGAGGAGAAATAAATAAAATTGAGAAGAATAAAACAATAGAAAAAATCAATGAAACCAAGAGCTGTTTCTTTGAAAAAATAAACAAAATAGATAAGCCCCTAGCCAGATTTATTAAGGGAAAAAGAGAATCTACACACATAAACAGAATCAGAAATGAGAAAGGAAAAATCACGACAGACCCCACAGAAATACAAAGAATTATAAGAGAATATTATGAGAATCTATATGATAACAAGGTGGAAAACCTAGAAGAGATGGACTTCTTGGAAAAATACAACCTTCCAAGACTGACCAAGCAAGAAACAGAAAAACTAAACAGACCAATCACCAGCGACGAAATTGAATCGGTAATCAAAAAACTACCCAAGAACAAAACTCCCGGGCCAGATGGATTCACCTCTGAATTCTACCAGACATATAGAGAAGAAATAACACCCATTCTCCTTAAAGTTTTCCAAAAACTAGAAGAGGAGGGAATACTTTTCATTTTGGTGCTGTTGTCCTTTGCTGGGCACAAGCTTTTTAGTTTGATATCGTCCCACTTGTTTATTTTTTCATTTTTTCCCCTTGCCTGTAGAGTCAGATCCACAAAGATGTTGCTAAGATTGATGTCCAGAAGCTTATTGCTTATGTTTTCTTCCCCAAATTTTATGATTTCAGGTCTTATAGTCAAGCCTTTAATCCACTTTGAGTTAAGTTTTGTGTCTAGCGTAAGCTAGTGGCCCAGTTTCATTCTTTTGCGTATATTGAAGAGACTGTCCGTTCTCCACTGAATGTTCTTGGCTCTTCTGTTGTAGATTAATTGTGTGGGTTTATTTTTGGACTCTCAGTTCTGTTCCATTGATCTGCATGTCTGTTTTTATACCAATACCATACTGTTTTGATCATTATGGCTTTGTAGTCTTATTTGAAATCAGGAAGCATGATATATCCAGCTTTGTTTTTCTTTCTCAAGATTGCTTTGGCTGTTCAGAGTCTTTTATGGATCCGTACAGATTTTAGAACTATTCATCCTAGTTCTGTAAAATATGCCATTGGAATTTTGATAGGGATTGCATTGAATCTGTAGATTGTTTTGGGTAGTGTGGGCATTTTAACAACATTAATTCTTCCAGTGCATGAGCATGGGATAGCTTTTGTTTTCTTCAATTTTTTTTTCAGTCAATGTCTTATAGTTTTCATTGTATAAGTCTTTCACCTCCCTGGTTAAATTTAGTGTGTAATTCTTGACAGGCATAGGGAAAGATTTCTTCTTCTGAAACTCCCACTAAAATCCTGAGGAGTGTCTGTTCAGGCTGAGGCAGGCTGTGCCCCCTTTTGGCAGATAGTTGCCTTCTTTACCACAGGTGAAGACAGTCCTTTACAAACACTAGGTCCCAATTCCATTCAAAATAAGACATACGGAGTTAGGTTAATTTGCTCCAGCTCTCACTGGGACAAGTTCCAGCATGAGCAGAATCATGGTGAAAACATGAAGACCAGAGCAAGCCGTTCTAGATTTAAAGCTAACCCCAACCACCACTACCACCACCAGCAAAACACCCCTGCAGGCCTTAGCGGTCTTTTACTAAGAATTACCTCCTGGGAAAGGAAGATTTGTACTATTTGTTTTTACAGTTTATGATTTAATAAAATAGACAAGATAAGATTTCTATTTCCATGGCTCAGAGATTTTTGGCAATCCCTCTATAGACTTAATTTAATTACCTATTCTGATCTGCTCTTCAGCAGAGAAAATCTGACTGTGTACATACTGGGCCTAATTTCAGTACTGTTTTGTAGTGTCGTCATTGTAGCTTCTAAGAATATCTTGTGAGAGGAAGATGATGAAATAAAACTGGCAGAGAAACTGCTACTGCAGGACCGCTTGGCAGTATGGGTGGCCAAGACCTCCCTAACCTGCGCGGCTCCTGTTCTTTCATGTCCCTAACTGTGAAACGGGTCTTCTCACATCTGCCTTCCTGTTTATCTTCTTATACTTGGAAGTGTATATAATTCTATGCAGGTCAGAGGCCTTTGACATTTTCTTCCTACAGAACACCTTTTAATTTACCCCCAATTTCTTCTTTCCCTCTTTTTGTCTATTTTTAAAATCAGTGAGAGACACCATCAACTGGAATGCTAAAATTGTGAAACTTCAAGAAATTAATTAAAATTAATCATGAGGTTTCCTATAGATATTCTGGGGGAGAAGGAAACCATCATCCGTTCTTCCTGCTTTTGAGGTCTGATGTCCTGGGGTTTCCCAGCCCTCTGGGCCTGGGCAGCGGTGGCTACACCTTCCTGGAGGTGGTCACTGGTCTAGAAGTCTACAGCTTTGGGTCATAATTATCTAATATCTAATGACAAACTGAAGACTAGAGACTATATCACTGTTATTTTTATTGCTATCCTTCTAGTTTCCAGGTAATTTCTTGATACAATCTGCTTATGACTAATTCTTCAGTTTTATTCTCTATGTAATGCAGATGTTGGTTATAGGGTTTTGGGTTTTTTTGTGGGGTTTTTTTGCCCTTTAGAACCTTCCCTAAAGTCATAACATTGGTTTTTCTTCACAAGTATGACCCAGCTTAGATACCTACTGCTGAGGAAATCTCCCCGAGAAATGAAGCACGTACCTACACAAACATTTGTATGCAAATATTCATATCAGCATAATTTGTGAGAGTTAAACAATCCCAATATCTATGAAATGGTAAATAGGTGAAATGTGGTATTTCCACAGATTGGAATACCACTCAGCACTAAAAAGGAACTAAATATTGATACATTTGGCAACATGGATGAACCTAAAAGACTTTGCTAAGGGAAAGAAGCCATACTCAAGTTTTTATGTACTGTAGGATTCTGCTTATGAGAAATTTCTGATAAAGGCAGAAGTATAGAGACAGAAAGATCAGCTGTTGCTTAGGGCTGAAGGTGGACAAAAAGACTGACCTCCAATGGCCATGCAGGAACTTTTTTGGGTGATGGATGTGTTCTAAAACTAGGTTGTGATAATAGTTGCATAATTATATACCTTTGCTAAAAATCACTGTGGACTCTAGTTAAGATTAAAATAGGTAAAATGTATGGCTTGTAAATTATGTCTCAATTAAGTCGAAAAACAAACTAAAAATCCAAAATTTAAAGAAATTTTTAATTTCTAGCTTCATGAAGATGGTATTCTTTAAAAAAAAGTCACTTTGATCATCGAATTTCATGCTTACTGAGTTGACTTACTGGCGATAAGAATTTGTTTTTGGCATGTTAGTTCAAATCAATCATGCCACAACTTGGGTGGCAAAAGAATATGATTGTTCAGGGTATATCAGAAAGGATTCTGCCTGAAGGGGAGGGATTACCAGGGTGTGTCAGGCGCTACAAAGCTGCTATGAGAGCAGCGAGGTCTCAAGTGGAAGAAGGCCAGGACCCAGGAAAGGTGGCAGTTCAGCATTCCCATCTGTTACCCCAGTATGGAGACTGAGAATATATCTTCAGGTCTGAGGTTCTGATAAATGCTGGGTCCAGAGCTCAGGTCAGTGTCTGAGCAACAGGAAGTCAGGGGCTCGGCCACGGAGCTGCGTGAAGCCTGGCTGGACCAGACAGAAAAGAGGGGAAGTCTAGACTTATGTTCACTTGTATCCCAATGTGAACATTATGACCTGTTATGAAATTTGAGTATGCTTATTCATGTAGGGACATGGGTCATGATTACAAACTTCAAAAATGTAGTTGCTGGTTTGATATAGAACCAAAGGGTCTGTGAACTAGATGCTCCAAATCCATTTCTTGTATAGGGGATATAGAAGCAAAGCAAAGGAATACTTTTTTCCTCAGTCCCTGGATTTTCAGTGAGTTTTCTGTGAAGACCTCAAAGCAATGATTATTAATAGGTATTCTCACCCAGCCACAAAGCACTACTCCAGCCTCTCTGATGCAGCCCATTTCATCACCAGGGAAAATGTTGGAACGGGCAACTCTATTTCCTTTCTTCTGCCCTGCTTGTGCACATCTCCCTCAGATTCAGCTTAGAGGGGTATCTGCCTCTCCTCCTTAAGGCCTCTGGCCCTGAGACTCTCAATTTTAAGATAGGGCAGAGCCAAATTTCCTGGCTTGAGATTCTCATGTTCTTATTTCCAAAGCAGTGTGACCTGACATGAGTTGAACTGCCCTATGTTCACAGATCAATTTTGCTATACAGAAGCTCTGAAATATAGCTGACACTTAAGATACTTTAAGAGATGAAAGAAAGTGCAAATTGTGATTGTTCTTTTACACATGGCACTTCCTAAGGAAAAAGGCCAAAAATAGCCAAGGAGAAGAGCACACATTTAGAAACTGGCAACCTTTGTGTGGATGTTACTTTACGTAGCATCCCTGTCCTCAAGCTATGGGATGGAGCAGGCAGAAGTAGAAAAGTTGCTCTAAGGCTTAGGGGTCGGGTAGGGTAGAAGCTGCTTACTATCCAGTTGGACACCGGCGTCTGGGACAGCGGGAGATCCAGTGGTTGCTGCAGCTGTGCCTGGGTGTGCACAGATGTTAATCATGGAGGTCAGTGAACACGCCATATCCAGGACTATTCAATTCATTGACTGAGTCAATCCAACATTTATGGAGCACCTACTGTGTTCAGGCTCTGGAGCTATGATGATAAATGGAAGCAGTCCCTGCCCTTAAGGGTCACATAGTCCTGGGTGGGAGAAGCACGAGTGGGTAGTTTGGGATGAAGCCAAGCAGGAAATGTGAGGAGAAACATCCACTTTACAAATTATTTCCAATAATGGATAACTGACCTGAGGCTTCCTTGCAGGGAGAGCAGGAGTAAGGTTTATTTGCTCCAATATTTAGGTGGCAACCACAGAAAGCCTTCAAAGACATGCAGGAGAATGACACCCTGGTTTATCCACCTTCCATATTTCATAAAAGTTAGAGGCATGGTAAGGCTCTGGTTCTCCTAGGAACTATACTTGGCTCTGTAATTCACTGACGACGTGTGCTCTGGGAAGAAGGTAAGTGGGCTGAAGTTTAAGAAAGAGGGTTTTCTTCATTCTGCTACTCACTAGTTGTATGATGTTTAAAGTGGGTTTGTTGTACACAATATGTGGTTGGGTCTTATTTTTTATCCACTCTGGCAATCTCTGTCTTTTAATCGTGTATTTTGACCATTCACATTTAAAGCTATCATCGATATAATTGGATTCATATCATGTTTATAACTTTTCTATTTACGGTGCTTATTCTTTTTCTTCTATTTGCTTTCTGTGGTTTTGAACATTTGATATGATTCCATTTTCTCTTTATATTGTCTAGCAGTTGCCTCAAGTTTTCATGTCCATGTACAGCTAATATAAGCCCACCTTCAAATAATACTATCCTGCTTCATATATAGTGCTATCTACTGATATGCCCATCAAAGGCATTCTGAATTTCTGTTAAATTGTGGATTTCTAGCATTTCCTTTTGATTTTTCTTAGTTTCCATTTCTCTGCTCATATTACCCATCCATTCTTCAATTATGTTCTTTTTCCATTAGAGCTCTCAATGTATTAATTGGTTATTTTAAATTCCTTGTGAGTCTGATTGATGCTCTTAAGATTGTGGGGTTTTTTTTTTTTTGTCTTGGCATGCCTTGCAATTTTTTGTTAAAATTCAAACAATGTATCACATAATAACACTCAGGTAAAAGGCCTTTAGTGTGAGGATTTATGTTAATCTGACTAGGAGTTGGACTGTTTAAAATTTGCTGTAACCATAGGTGCCTGTAGTGTCCTTGCTGCTGTCTCCCCTGTGGTCTTTGGGCTTCCCTGAGAACTCCTCCTTAAAAAGAGTCTGTACTTTGCAGCTCTTTCAGCTGTAATTCACTGTTTTTATGTTTGAATCCTGTTGATGTGGTGACAAACAGTGGGGGAGGGGAACCATCCTATAATTTTAGTGATTCAATCTCAGCCTTTTACTGGGCCTCTGTCTCTGGCTGGGTCCTTCACAATGAATTCTTAGCATTTTTTTTTCACCCCTGGGGTGAGACAGGAAGGCTTGAGGAGGCTAGAATTGCATAAATGCCCTTCTCCTATGTAGGATAAGACTCTGTAAAGTCTGTCCTCATAAAAAGGCCTTTGTTATGGAGAATGATCTGGCCACCTTTCTCCTCCACCTGCCCGGGGGCCCAGCAAGGGATTTTTCTTGACTTTTCACCATAAGAAATTGTTGGGGTTCCTGAAGATAAAACCCATCAAAATCTGGAGTATCTCCTAAGACTGTGGCCTCCAGGAGTTTCTGACTCTCAAGCTAGCCCACACTCAGCTTCCAGCAATTTATCAGAAGTACTATACAAGTGATCCTACCCGTTCATGGCTCCAGTAGCTTCTGCTCCAGGTATGCTGATCTCAGCTATGAATCTCACCCATCTCTCCAGATTTCAGGACGAAGTTTGCTGTGCACCCTCAAATTTCTGATGAGTACAAGAAAAAGCGTTAATTCTCCTTAAAAATTTTTTTTTCTTGTTGTAAGGATGGGAGTGACAACTGCCAAGCTCTTTACACATTGGACCTAAAACCAAAAGTCTAACTGTATGAGTTAACTTCTTAAACAAGTTAACTTCTCTGAATCCATTTCTCCCTTTATCATGTGAAGATAAGAAACCTTTTAGGCCTACTTTATGTCATTATTTATATTAGTGCTTTATAAATAGTAACATGGTTATTTACATAAGGGGTTATCAGTTTGTCAGTGTCCACCATCAGTTTGTGGAGCTGTCACCAGGAAATGTGTATGAAGGCAGGAATTACATTTCCCAGCTTCCTTGAAATTGCTCTGCACCAAAGTCCATAGTAATGTCTGCAGTGTTCCCCCATGCTCTTACCCATCTCCTGGAGGCCAAGGACCATGGACATGATGGAACCACAAGATGGAAAAATCCCTATCTACAAGGAATAGACCACTAGATTGCTATATGCACAAAAAAATAATCGTTTTGTTCTAAGTCACTGAAATCTTGATGTCTTTTTGCCACAACAGCTAATGCTACCCCATCTAATAAAGAAACCGATATCTGGATATTGGGGCCATAGTTACAGAAACCTAAAATAGTTTAGAGATTAGGGACCAGGAGGCAAAGACATAGACATGGTAGGCTGGGATAGCATAAGGGTAGGCAGACATAGCATAAGATTGAGAGTCATGTCAGCTGTGCTGCAGTAATGAGTGAAAATGTCATGCAGGATAATATGGATGATGAGATAACAGACTGTTAAGAGAAAGTGATGGGAAAGAAGCAAAGTGCTAATGTATATGGACTGTTTCTCTGTGTGTTTGTCAAGTTGAGAGAGAGAGAGAAGTCAAGAGAGGGAGAGAGAATTGGCTAAACTGACAAGTACAAAAAGAAAGTCCAGAAATGTGGGCCCTTACAGTGTTGTAAAAATTGAATGTTTAGAGATTCCAGATAATAGGAAATAAGACTGAAAAGACTTTGACCAAAGGCCCATTAAGACTTACCAGTTAAACACAGTGACTCTGCCTTGAGGAAATTACAGATAATGGATATATTTCCATCCAAGCCTTGTTTTAGATGGCTTCAAGGTCACTACTATTAAACTGACAGATTGGCCTGAGGTGGAGGAAGCAAAGATGTAATTTCTGCTGCCCAAACCCTCCCTAATCCTCACGTACTGGCCACGTCTGCCAGAACCATGCCCACTGACCACAGCCTGTGCTGCCAGCTCCAGCACCTTCCTGGGCCCTCCTCTCCCAGGAGCTGCTGTGCTGCTTGGCTCTGGAAGCCCACAACCCTGGTGCAGGGCTTGGCATGTCCAAGGGGCTTAGAAAACATACCACAAACAACTTAGGCTTCATCAAACAGGGGGTGATGCTCCCTTGGTCTCTCGTTTAGCTGCCATCTTGATTATTTTTCCCCTTTGAATGGAGATTTCTGCTGTTTCCTGTTCCTGGATATTCTAGGTAAACAGACCATGCTGGTGATGCCGGGGTTCTTGTTTGCGGAGTCGAAGAATGAACTTAGCAAACACTCAAGGTGGGAGAGCCAGTGAGAGGCTTTTATTTAGAAGTAAAGTGAGAGGACAGAGCACCTGGCTCACACCAGGAGGGGACAAGAGAGCCCGTAGTGGTACGTTGTCTAGGGGTTTTACAGGCAATTGAGGATTTTCAGGACTGTGAAAAAAGGCCTAGGGGTGTGGACTTAAGTGGTCCCTGAATATTTAGATTGATTAATGTTAACAAGGAACTTCCTACTGATTTCTCCCTGAGATGCCTGAGTCTTGGTCTGGGAGCAGATCTAATAGACTGCCTGCCCAGCCCCCAAGGTGGGCTGAGTTATTGTCTGTTTGCTAAAGAGTAAGTTAAGAATCTTCTTAAATTCCTGGGTGTTAAAATGCAATCTTATCTTTAAGATGGAATCCTTCCTGCCTTTTACTATGTTGTTTACAGCTGGGCCTGCCTGCTAAATTAGTTGTCCAGTTTGCAAATCAATCAGGTCTGAAGGAGGAAAGACAGCACAGAGGCCTGGGTTTTTAGCATACTAAAGTGAATCTTACACATGATTACAAATGATTAGCATAATAAAGACAAGGGCTACTTTCCTTTATCTGGGGAATATTAACTGATCTCACTGAAGAATAACTTTAGAGCTTAATGTTTAACATGGAGTTTTGGTAGGAGGCTTCCTTGCATGTTGTTACACTGTTCTGACTGTAATTATCTTGCCTTGCTTTTTCCAGAGGCCCTCACCCTGCTCTGACTACACCCACAGTCCCTGTCTCACTGGGGTTTAGAGCAGGGAAATAGGGTGGCAGTAGAGTGAGTATAGTATGGAGAGTGGGGGACTGACATCCCCAAGTAACCCTCTGGCACCCCACTCTGGTCAGATGCTCCTCCTCGCAGGAAACCCTGAGATGGAGGCTGTCTGGGTCCCTGCATGCAGCCATCTGCTGGGTCCCCTGCAAGGGCAATCTTCGGTATCCCTGTGTACAGGGGGCCACCATGAAAACTATCAGGGCTCCAGAGTTTACTCTGCTTTCAACATAAGACCAATAAAACTAAAATGTGTGAGAAATCCAGTAAGAGAAAAGCCATTTAAGACACAAGCCTATTAAATCAACTCAGTATTATTAAACTTAAATTTAGGAATTGCCTTTCCTGCCTTAAGAACACTTGGAGGCTGAGTTGCTTGTGTTTCTTTCAAATCCAAGCTGTTACTTCTAAGTTCTCACCCGTTTTCCACGGGGATGAGCTGTTCTTCCCACGTGATGCCCCCCTCCCCAGCCATGCCACCACCACCCAGAGCTTTGCCCCAGGCCCCGCCCCATGGTGGCCCCTCCTGGCCCCACCCCACAGTGTACCCCATCTAACTCCGCCCCCAGCCCAGCCCATGGTGGACCCTCTTGGCCCCGCCCCATGGTGGACCTTGACCCTACCCAGATCCTGGGCAGTGCCAGGGTCAGCAGAGAAGGTCCAGTGCTGAGGCAGGGTGCTGCCAGGCAAGACAGGGCCAGGTTTGCCCAGGTTGTGTCTGTGAAGTCTTAGGCAGCAGTGTGGGGAAATGCCCTAAGTGACAGTAGTGGACAGCTATTCTTGGGCCAAGAAGGGATGAAGTGAGGCTTGCAGACGGAAGGAGGTTAGGATGACCTCAGGGGAGGGTGAGGGCTGCATGACTCCAAGGGGACTGGCTGTCCAGGGTCAGCAGCACATACTCTGTACATAGTGTGAATTGTCCAGATGTTCTGGTGACAGTCTATACTTGTTTGGCAAGAAACGTTAAATAAATCGGCCCAAATGACAGAAAAATGACCTAATCTAAATGCAGTGAGGGGATGGTGGTGCAGGGAGCTAGCACCCAGGTGTCCAACCTTTTCTGAGAAAAAATGACTTAAAAAAAAATCAGGACTAACTTTAAGGCTTTAAATTCACATACGTTATTCACAGATTTCAAATGGGAAAGAGGTCACCAATCAGGCAAGGAATAATTTTGACAAGCCTTCATTGAAACTTTATAGAGAAATAACCCGTTACTTCCCTTGCATGTCAGTTGAGAAGGAAAGGCTACCAGTGACTTGCCCGTTTGTCAACATCGCAGTCAGCCACACTTGAGCCCTGCTTCCTCTCCCTGGTCCTGTCGCCAGCAGCCATCTGAGCAGGGTGGGCTGCCCAGCACAGTGCCAGGCTTAGGGGACCCTGCATGGCCACAGAACACCTCCCCTGGGACTGCAGCACATCAGGTTTGGCACATATGTTTTATTTTACTTTCACGTTTACAAACTCACGAAGCCATTCTGAGAAAGGGAAGGTTGAGGCTGTTGGGAAGAAAAGCTGGACTCTCGGGCACTGGAAGCTTCCCACCAGGAAATTGTCCCGTATCTCAAGGGCTCTCACTGTCAGACGGCACCTGAGATGCTCCTCAGTGCCTGGAAGATGCATTACTGGAGGCTGCCTTGGCCAGGGGTTTATTGCTGGTGAACTTGATTATCCAACTTATAGTCCAGGCTGATGGCATTATCAGAAATAGGCCCCGTGGTGAACATTTTGCTGAGATGAAAGGGAACTGAAATGTGTAAACCGCATGGATTCTGCACTGCTAGCATGTTGCCTGGGCTTGCCTTTGGTCCTGGAGGAGACAGGCAGAGAACCCTGTTGCCCATCCAGACAGGTCAGTTGAAGACAAGAGGAGGACAATAATCAGGGTGGACATGCCCGCAACCAGAGCAGCCTGAGCCCCACACCCCAACCAGCCCTTCCTCTCTCCGTGCCACCTTCCCTTTAAAGCCCCCGAAATGTTCCCTTTCTCAGGCAGAAAGACTATAGACTCCCCTTTCCAAAATTGTGTCTCCTGGGCTGAATGAGATAAACACTTGGAAGCAGAGGTTCAGACCACCAGTACACAGGCATGTGTTCTGGAAAGACGGACTGCTGAGATATCATCCCTGAACTTCAGAGAAACACAACAGTCAAGGAAAGAATGGTTTGCCTCTGTGGTTACAGCAGCGCCAGCATGGAAGCCAGAGGTGTAATTTTATTACTCGAATTTGATCCTGTTGTAGCCCATGCGCCTTTTGCAGGCCATTGAGCCTCTCCATCTCCGCTGAAAGCGCTGGGTGTCATTCCTGTGATCCCTTGGGGACAGGCAGGAGCAGCAGCGCCCAGCACCCGGGCAGCCTTGAATGCGCCTGCCTGCCTGCCTCTGACAACTGAGGGGAATGCCTTCTGATGCTGTGTTACGTTCCCTCCTGGTCTGTGAGACTGGAAGCGTCTAGTCCTTGCCCCCTTCTGAGGAGAGCCAAGGCCTAAGAGCACTGCCAGGAGTCAGGGGCGAGGGCCTCAGCGTACCTAGGTCCACACTAAGGCCTGATGCTCAGGATCCAGCTTCATCTGCTGAGGGGCATAGGTCCGTGGAGACTGAGGGAGTCTAGGAGTGCGATGGCAGAAGTGCCATTTCTGTACTCAGATCTCCACCTAGCTAGCCTCTGGTCTAACAAAGATACTTGAATTCACAGTCCTACGTATTAGTTTAGCAAAAAATCTGGCTTCTGGTACCCAAAGAGCTTGAAGTCCCCTTCAAAACGTGCATACAGGCGCCGGATGTCTCGTTTGCTAATGCCCAGAAAGTAGTGCTCCACCTTGGTTTTATTATACACGGTAATGCCCGGGGGAATGGTCGGGTAAGACACCAGGTGGTCTATGCCAGCTTCCTTTAAGATGTAGGGGGCGTCGTCCTCCAGGGTCTCATGGTGACCAATCACACTGTACTTTATCTCGCAGGGAGCACACAGTTCTACGTACGTCACCCAGTGAATGATGTGGTCCCCAAACTGCAGGTCCAGCCATCTGTGGTTTGGATCACCCAGGTAGCGCACAAAGTCTTCAAACTGGATGCCCCTGGTCTCTGTCCGGTTCTTCCTGTATTTCCTGATGATGTCAGGGGCAATCTCATGTTTGTACCAAGGCTCAAAGCGTGGATTGTGAACAAACTTATCCTTAAATGCAGAAATCAGTCTTTCGAAGGGATCTCTTACGATAAAAAACTTGAAGTATGTTTTCAAGCTAAGGGAAAAAATGAAGATAAGCAAGAGGTTAGCTTGATGCTGCTGGTGGTAAAGGTTGTGGGTGGGAGGAGGGAAGTGTAAGAATGCAAGCAGCAGCAGCCACTGTTTGTTGATCCCTCTCCAGGACGGACCCTGTGACGAGAGTGTTACCTGCATCTCTTACTGAATCCACTCACCCAGTCCTGGAAGCAGATCCCATTATTAACCCATTTCACAGTGAGGAAACGGAGGCTCAGAGCCCTGAACCATCCAAGACCACAGTTATCATCTTAGGGGGCCACTGTGAAGACATCTATTTAACCTATGTTTTACTTTATCTGAATATTTCACAACTTAAAGGACATTTAAAAGTTTTGCTCCTGGGCAGAAAATTGTAAGGGCAGGGACTCTGAGTTAGGAACAGCTGAGGCCAAAGAAATTTACTCAAAGGGTACATCTTTAGAAATTCAATTCAGCATTGACAGGGGAAGGAAAATGAGGGGAAGGGGTTAGGGAAAGTGGAACACGAGGCTTTGGGCTCCGGCCGGCAGGAAAAGTGGCCTGCCATGGCACAGGGGTCACCAGTGAAGGGTCTACAGTGATGGTGACAGAACAATGGTGACCTTGGATATAGCTGTAATTACAGTGTGCTTACTCCCTGCCAGAAACTGCAGGACTTCAGTCATTTGCTCGCCGCCCCCCGCCACCGAGATCAGTGTTTAGGGTTAACAGGCCCTCCCTGACCAGGGGCCTGGATCCCTGATCTAGCACTTAACACCTGCATAAAAGTTCTGGGCAGACTGGGAGGCTAAACAACAAGCACCAGAAGCAATGAAAATCAAGCAGCTGAAAAGCAAGGGAGGTCAAAGTTCACCTGGTGCCTAGGCATCTGTGGCTTATGTGTTCTCAATCCTTTTCAACCTTGTTCTGTGGGGCCATGTCATAGCTAATAGAGGACTTCAACGTAGTAACTAAGTGATTTTTTAAATGCCAGTCTCCATCCTCGCTGTGATCACGAGGTCTCTCTCCCTCTGCCTGTGCTCGGCCCGCTGCCCAAGCCCACTCCTGGGGACAGCTACTCAGAAGCAGGCATAATGCCTTAGGAGAAAAAGAAAAACCAAGTAGGGGCTCCATGCAACCAAAGCCCTTTCTTTTCAAATAAAGGTCATATTCAGTAAGGAATCCACAGAACTTAACAAAACCAAAGCAGAACAGAAACGACTACTCATTTCTATTAAGAAAATTACGTACACATCATTTTAATGGACTACACAAAGGTAAAAGTGGAGAAAACGTTCTGAAATTCTTAGAAAGACTTGTGGATTTGTGCCCAATGAATGCCGGGCACAGGCTTGGCTACCTCTCACCAAGGCAAACTGGGAGCCCGAGCAGTCTGAGATGCACACAAGTACAGACCTGAGCCCAGGTGTTACCACCTAACTCCTCTCCCTTTAGGAACCTGCTCCTACCGCTTCTGAATTTCTGCATCGCTGAAGGAGGAGAGACGAGGAAGGCCGTTCTTCTCGTGGTCATGAACCACATTTTCGGGGATCTCCTCGATGGAAGGAAAGGCTCCTGAGAATAAACAAGGGAGAAGGTTGGGCTGGCTGCTCTGTACCACCCTTAAAGAAAGATGCCCAGTCTCTTAACTGGGGCCCCATGTCCTTCACAAGCCCATCCCCCAAATCTAAGTTTAGGTCTTTGAATTCCAACTGCTTCTGCTGGCAGGATGAGGGCATGAAGAAAAGCCTTTGGTAATCCATAAGCCAACTAGAGAAAACAGATGAGCTGGGAGGAGGAAGGAGAGAGAGGGAGCAACGGGTAGAAAATACGGGCAATACCTACCCCCTGGTATCACACCTAGACTGGGTTAAATCTGACATTAAAAAATATCACGGCATGCAAATAGACTTCCTAAAACCACAATACTTATCCCAGTCTAAACTGGGGAAAAATGCTAGAGGAGCAGGACATGAAATGTACTGCTGATTTGTGCTCACAGCCTGCCTGGGCCCATCCCTCCTGACAGGCCAGGCTCTCCTACACCACATCCAACGTGTTCCTAGGCGACCTCACAGCATCCCAGACTGGCAAGTGGCAAAGATGTTCTGTGCTGGAAAAACCTGGTAATGCAGGGGCGATGGGCTATGTGAAGCGGGGTCAAGGGGCACCAAGGGTGTCTGAGAAGGCCGAGCAGGATCAAGCCACAGTGCCCGGGGCCAGCTGCTGACTGGGACCTGGTGTTGGCCCATCCCCGGGTTAAAGAGCTGGGCAGATTTTTCACTTTTCTCAACTTAGACAAATGGCAATAAAGCACCATCATCCATGAAGTTCTCAGCCAAGCCTCTGTAAACCCTCACACCCATCTTTGTGTTATCTGGGCTCCAATCCAGAGCCTGCACTGCATGCCATGGCTGGCTGGAAAGCAGGATGAACATCTGTTCTTAGGGGAGTGACAGAAACCAGGTCTGTGGGTTCACACCCAGACCTGTCCCCGCACAGGTTATCTATGGGAAACTGAAGGCAGCTACAAGGACCGTCTCTTTTCTATTATATAGCCCAGCAAACCCACTCCTATTGTTATCCTGCCCTTGTAAATGGGTGTTTACTTCTTTAAAGTCTAACACTGGAGTGGCAGGTATGAGAGACTTTTGTATATTGTCTTAAGATTGATCTGCGGCCCCGTTCTCTGAGGTCAAAACTCCATCACACCATCAGATTACTCACAGAGCACATCGTCACATGCCAGAAGATGACACCAGTGTCTTTCCTCCCCTAACCAACTATGCAAAGGCCAAATGACAGCAAACTGACCACCAGCTCTGAGAACAGCAGGAGTGGGGGTGGGACGGGACCCCAGGGCCACATCCCTCGTGCTGAGGTCTGATTCCTGATCCAGCACTCACACTGCTATGGACTGGAGTTATGTTCCTTTTGAAGCTGAATTTAATGGACAGAACCTGCAATTATCTTGGTTAAGTTCACAGTAACTGGAGTCTAAAAAAACAAACACGGTGTCTGAAGAGTGGTAATCAAAACCTTTAAGTGTACGAGGTCACTTTTCAATGATCTAATTGGTCCCCAAATAAACGGATTTCCTGAAGCAAGTCAATTTGGTCCTCTGACTATGGACCCTCAGTGTAAAATGAGGACAATTTCTTTTTCTGCAAAAGGCACAGGCTACCTCATCTGCAGGTGAAGAGGCCCCAGACCCCCGCGGCAGGGCTCCCCTCCCAGGCAGGGGATACGGGCCCTTCTCACTGCAGCTTCCTGGTGGCTCAGGGAGTGTGCAGCATGACTTACCAGGACAGAGCTAGTGACTAGCAAAAATCAAGGCAATGCATGTGAAGAGGAGAAGCAAAGGGACCAACCTGGGTGGGCAGGCTGCCTGAGATGGGGATGCCACTGTGGAAAGTGACAATATCCTGACTTTAGGGGTGGCTCTTTGAAAAACAGTAACTATTAAATTAACCCCCCAAACTTCTGAAGTACAGCACTAACAAGAAGAACACACAGAGAACAGTCCATAAGGCTCCCAGCCTTTACAGGAGAACCGTCCCTTCCCTCGGCGCCTCTCTGCTGGCTCCCCCCAAGCCCCCACTGGCCACAGTGACCCGCCCCAGCAACCCCGATGTCCACTGCCCAGACGCCACACTCACCATTTAACACGATCAGCACTTTCTTCCACTGGGTGTTGCCCACTTTGGGGGTCTGGCAGAAAAGAATCTTGTGCTTGTCACACACAAATATTCGGTCCAGGACAAACGTGGAGACTGCGGTGTGTGAGAGGTTCTTCAGGGCTTCGTCCCTGCACACATTTCTCAGGAGTTCCAGGCGTTCCTTGTAGACCAGGGGCTGAACAAGCTGGCTGTCTAAAAGCATTTTCCCAGTTGGCTGTAACAAAATGCAAAGGGGCATAAGGGGTTCCTCAGTACAACACAGGGCGGTGCATGGCAGGAGCCCTCAGGAGCCCTGGTCCCCTTGAGCTGAGTGGTCACAGAGGGCAAGAGCCAGGGCGGCCTGCATGGAAACTGTGGGACTCTGCAGGGAGACCCCTCCAGGGGCTTGCAGTTCAGACTATGTAGGTAGGTTGAACCACACCAGTTCAGAGACAGCGGACCCTCATGGTTCTTCCTCCTTGGCTTGGGCAAGCTGAGGAGGTAGGTGGGCCCTCTGCCTGGCACTTTGCTGATGGGCTATGGGCCAGGATTTCCGGGGGCCTGCACGGACTTTAGTGAAGGCCAGTTCCTGCTCACTTCGTTCTCCCCAGAACTTCCCTCCATGTAATTCTCAGGGAACAGATGTGGACTGGACCTACAGACCACTGTCTACATACACATGGCTATCTGACGGTACTCTGCTACACTGGTGTATCTGCTTTAGTAATTAAAAAAATACCTTAGGTTGTTCATATTAGGTTTTTAAAATGTAGAAACCATCACTCCACATCCTCAGGGATGAGGGTAATGATGTTTCTCTGTAACACAGTTTAAGGAGGGGAGGGGTTTGCTTGGCAAACCTGTCAGTCGTATCTGTTTAGCTGCTGTGAGTGGCTGGAGCACATCGGCCCTGGTTTCTCCTCCAAGAGGTTAACAGACCGGGTGAGAAAATCTGCTTGAATTGGGTGAGGGAAGGCTCTGATGCCAGAAACCCATGCTTGTCAGAAAAATGGGCCTAGGACCGGGCTGAAGCAGGCACGTTGGAAGCCCACATCAGCCCTTGGACCCTGGGAGCTGGCCAGGGGCACAGTCTCTGGCTGGGCTGCTGACGTGGGGCTTCAAGCTGCATGAGACAACTGCCACTTTTATTCTGTGACATTTCAGTCTTCGAAGTTTGATTGCCTCTGAGTTATCTAGAACAGGTGTCTGAATTGCTTTTTCTCAAAAAAATAAACAGTATACAGGAAGTATAACTTCCAGCCCATGAGCAGCTAAAACAGCTCCTGTTACCTTCACACTTAGAACACACTGTGAGCGAAGAGACTGTCTCCCTCCACAGGCAGTCCTCAAGCTGTGGCTTCCTTGCAATCCGGCACTGAAGCCACAGGGAAATCCAAGGCCCCCACTGTCATGTCTTTGTAGGCAACCCACTCTTGGTAGCTGGGTGCTTGTAGATTTTTGCTGTCATGACTCTAGCACATTAAGTCTCGCCACGGTATGTCAGCACAGGTGGCCTCAGTGACTTCCCGGAGTGCAGCAGGCCCCTCCACCTATGTCCTCAGCTCAGGACATGGGCAGGGGCAAGCCTGTGTGAGACAGGCAGTCATCTTAAGTTAGGAGGCCTGTTTCACCCCACAGCCTACACAGATTTTCTCAGCTGCTCTGAGGACCCCTTGCAGCAGAAACCAGTGCCAATGTGCTCTCCAACTGCTCACAGCAGTGCTACTCCTAGTACAACTGACATCACCACCAAGCAAACCCCCATTGTTTGACAAACACTGAGTGTTTACTCTGTGCTTGGAGGCAGTTGCAGTGTTTTGTGGAGAGGCTGGGAAAGCCTCAGCAGAATAAGAACAGTGTGGCACTGCATGTGCACATGCATGTGTATGTGTACTCTGGCATGTGTCGGGGGCAGGGGTGGAGGGGCAGAGGGGGAGTTGCTAGCACAGGCAGAGGCTGTTCAATGAATGACACCCCATCCTCAGTCAGCTTCAGTGCCTTCCTATCTTCCTACTGTTCACATCCCACAGGTGCCTTGGGGTTTTCCAGGCAGCAGCCCGAATGGCAGTCTTGAGTAGGGAGGCCCATCTCCTTTGGCCACCTCTAGTTGTGGCCCTTTTTCTCAGCATTTTGGAACATTTCCGCTACTACGTCTATTTTTTCACTCAAAGTCTCCCAGATGATCTTCCTAAGATTTCAAAGCAGAGGATCCCTCTGAACTAACTTCACTGCAAGGACCAAAATGCCTCTGTTGTGTCTGTTAAAAAACACTAGGCCTGCCAGGCAATCCATTTATGCGCCAGTTGGATCAACCTGTGCTCCCCATGGGACTGGGTCAGTTACAAAATGAGAAGGATGTACACCTTCTAGAACATATTAAAACAAGGACATGGGAAATACTGGGACAACAGAGGTGTCCACCCCACAGCCCCAGCTCCCTGCTCTTCCTTCATGGATCCACCATAACCATACTCCCTGATATGCATAATCTTCTTCCAGGACTCTCATGCGTGGGACTGAATTTCCTGGGTTTCCCTGGTGGAGGAAGGATGGCATACTTTCTTCTTCAGAGCGCTGCAGCATCCTAATGGTGCCTTATCTCAAAGCACCTTATTCCTCTCGCACAAGTCTTACCCTACCTTTGTGTCATTACTGATCCAAGTAACTCAATATTTATTTCCTTACCTTTTTCTAATAAAGCCACCCTCCTGTTCCTATTCAGTTTTTTGGTTTCTTGTCTCTACAGTCAATCCACACTCCTTCCTTGCCCCAGAACACCTCAACCTACAAGCAACATTCCAGGCTCATTTCAGAGTTCTGCAGACTTGGTCTCTGCTGCATCGATGTCCTGTGGAAAGTAAACTCCAGTAGCACTCTGCTGACAAGCTGCATGCTTTCTAGACTTTGCTGGGCTCTAAGCTGTTGCCCTTACACTGCAAGTCATGGACGGGAACTGTCCCCTCTTGGGGGTTTACCTCCAGGCTGATGACACTTTTACAGCTTGCTTCCCATTCCATTCCTTCTGGGGTAACTGCAGCCTAAACCTTCCAGGCCCAGAACAGGGGTTAGCAAGTGGGAGGGGATCTTCAACTGCATCTATCATCTTGGCGGGAATGGCTCAGAATGTGTGTGCAAAAGGAGCCTGTGGAGAAAGACCTGGAGCCAGATGTCACGGAAGGGGAGCTCCAGGTGAAGGCCAGCCGCCTGGGCTCTGCTGCTAAGTCCCACATGAATCTGGATAATGAGCCTTTTCCCTAAACTTGGCTCTCTCATGCACCGCGTTCAGGGACTGGATTAGCTGCTCTCCTGCCCGAGACCCCTCCCTTATCACTCTAAAATCCCAATTCTGGGTCAGAGATCTTCCCCACTCCCCTGGTTTCCTCTTGGGCTGGTCCCACCCCCCCACCCCCGGGCAGGGCTCAACACGATCGACAATCCCAGTGCACCAGGTGTTCAGAGCACTGTGAACACACGAGTTGATGCAGCTGCCATCCCGAAACAGAACTAAAAAGATAAGCAGAAATGTACAGAAGCAACAAAGGCAGCTATGAGCAGACCATAATGGAAAGGGGCAGCCAGCTGAGGATAGCCTGGGCAGGGAGGCTAGTTCCCTGCAATGGGGGCCTCCCGTGGGAGGTGAGAGGCAGACAGCCAGGGAGAGGGGACGACCGAGCCAGAGGGGACGGTGCCCTCTGCCTTGCTGTGCCCACCTTCAGGTCCTCAGGGAAGGGCTTCTCTCCCGGCAGCTTCTCCGCGGCTGGCACGGCTGTCAGAAACAGAAGCTCCTGCTTGGCGCTGTATGCTAGGAGACAGAGAGGTTAAAACAACTTCTCGTGGAGGAGCAACCACAGGTCACCAGGACAGACACCCCAGAAACAGAGCCTCACAAATAAATCCGACTGAGACTTGACAAAGAGGCAAAGTGCTTTGGGGGAGGAGAGGCTTTTCAGCATATGGCGCCTGAGCAGCTGGACATCAATCAAAGACAAAAAAGTGAACCTTTACCTAAACCTCATTCTTTCCTCAAGAACGAACTCAAAATGGATCCGCACTTAAATGTGAAACATAAAACTACAAAACTTAAAAAAAAACATAGAGGAGAAAATCTTTGGGAAAACCGATAAACTGAATCTCATCAAAACTTAAAACGTTTTCTCTGCCAAAGACTCTGTGAAGAGGCTGGAAAGACAGGCTAGATACTGGGAGAAAACATTTGCAAACCACGTATCTGACAAAGGACTAGTATCTAGGATATGTAAGGAACTCTCAAAACTCAACAGTAAAAAAACCCAAACAATCCAATTAGAAAATGGGCACGACATGAACAGGCATTTCATCAGAAAGGATCTCGATGGCACATAAATATACGGAAGGTGATTCCAGTCATTGGCCATGAGGCAAATGCAAATTAAAATGAGATGGCAACACACACCTATCAATATGGTTAAAGTAAAATATCTCCAAATGCTGGTGAGGATGCAGAGAAATTGGATCATTCATACACACTGCTGGCAGGGATGCAAAACAGTGCAGCAACTCTATGAAACAGTTTGGTAGTCTTTTCACAAAGTGTGCAGCTACCAAAGGACACAGCAATTGCTTTCCTGGCTGTTTATCTCAGAGAAATGAAAGTTTATGTTCACACAAAAACCTGTGCACAAATGTTGCAGCAGCTTCATTTGTAATAGCCCCGAAGCGGAAACAATCCAGCTGTTCTTCAACAGGTGAATGGATAGACAAAATGTGCTACATCACTTATTTACAGTATCACAACTCAGCAATACAAAGGAACGAACTGCTGATACACTGGATGAATCTCCAGAGAGCTGCATTCATTAAAGAGAGCCAATCCCGACAAGTCACATATTATATATAACATTCTTGAAGTGACAAAATTACAGAGAGAAGAATGGATTAGTGGTTACCAATGAGGGAGGTAGCAGGAGTGGGGGGGCAGGGAGAGGGAGGTGGGTGTTGCTATAGCTGGGTAATGGGATGGATCCCGGTGACAGAGATGCTCTGCACCTTGAGTGTATCCATGCCAATATCCTAATGGTGACTCTGCACTGTAGTTTTCAACATTACCACTGGGGTAAACTAAGTGAAGGTACCTAGAACTCTTTGTGTTATTTCTTACAAACTGCATGTCACTGTTTAAACTAAAAGTTTTTTAAAAAGCTAAGTTGGCAATCAAGTTAGTGATTACACATCAGTTTAGAAATTCATGGGATGGAGATTAGACTAGATGAAGCTTACAAAATGCTTGTCCATAGTAATAATTTACAATGAATTGATTTTGGGGAAGCCTTTTGGTACAATTTGAAGACAATTTTCAGATCTCTATGATCAAAGAAACATTTACTTTCAAAATTTTGCAAAGCCTAAGTACATAATTAGAAAGAATTTATCAAATAAAAGCATAAAATCAGCATAACAAAGCATAAATAAAGCACATATCACCTAAAAACAGAAAAACTTACTCCTCTTCAGTCATTAATACCACCACTTTGCACACTTTACTGCAGCCCCCAATGCTCCTACCTGGCTTTTAAACTTCCCCATTCCCCACCTCCTGCTCCCCCAGCCAGCACACTGTTAGCAAGCACTGGGGCCTGGTGTCCTCCTGCACAGGGAGGATAAAAACATCTTACATGTGCCCTGCGGGTCGTAACGGTCCCATCTCCCCATTTCTTACACTTTGAGTTCTGACTTCAATATAAATCTCTCTGCCACATACCTTTATGAATCCCACTAAAGTCTTTCTTCCTGTTTTCTCTGTTTGAGTTAAAATACAATCCTAACCACAGCTGTGCACAGCAGCTGTCCTGTCCCTGCAACCAGGATAAAGAGCACTGTGACTGGTGTAAAAACAGACAAGGCTGGTGCCCTGGGCCGGCACAGCTCCTGAGTGTATGCCAAGGGCATGGACAGATCGCCATCTTTCCATCCTCTTCTTCTGGGCCTCACCATCCTTGAGCACTGACATGCTACACGACAAAAACATGCAGTCTCCACCATCTGGTGACTTCAGGCTCTGAGGACGTCTTCTAACTAGCACTGCAGTGCAGAGCTCTGCCCTGGCTGCATGGATTTCAGAGACCTAAGCTTCCATGGTAACATCCTAAATAGCACAACAGAATGTCCTGAACTCTAACTATTGCCTTATCAATGAGTTTTTGAAAAGCAACCTATTTCACAAACTCAGAAGCATGCAAAACAGGCTTGGTAGCTGCAGGACATCTCGCCTCCCAATACCATGCACACTGGCCAATCATCCACCGATTTCTAACATTTTCGCTATATTAAAACTTCCTGGATTGGTTCCGGGAAGATGGCGGCGTGAGCAGGGAGGCGGAAATCTCCTCCCAAAACCATATATATCTGTGAAAATACAGCAAATACAACTATTCCTAAAAGAGAGACCAGAATATACAGGACAACGCACAGCCTGCATCTGCACCTGAGAGGACTCGGCACCCTGCGAGGCAGGTAAGATACGGAGCCGCATACCAGCAGGATCCGAGCACTCCCCCACCCCAGCGCACCAGTGACAGGAGAGGATTCAGAGCCGGGAGGGAGTGGAAGTACAGGTCTGTGAAATAACCAGCGCTGGTGATCTGCGCAGGGAGCACTGACACACATCGCACGGTGCATCGGATATTGGAGAGGCAGAGGTGCAGGTTTTGAGCTGGGAATGCGCCCGGGTCCTCACAGCCGGCTCCCCAGGACAAAAGAAAAGCGCACGCTTCTTTTGGCGGTCTTGGGGAGATGGGGGCCCAGCTGAGAGGCGCAGTCGTCCCAGCGCACTCGGACCGGCAGGCTGGGAGTCCTGGGAAATTTCGGACCCCTTGGCTGGCGACTGGGAAAAAGTAGCCGCACTGAGTCTTCACACAGAGAGCAACAGCCTCCCATTCATTCCCGCCCCGGCCAGAGCTACAAACGGCCCTGTGGAGTGGCGTGGCCATGGCTGTGAAATAGTGGAGCAACAGCGCCACCTACAGCATCCTTACAGAATCTACTCCCAGTGGGCTTTTTTTTTCCTTTCTTTTCTTTCTCTTTTTTTTTCTTTTGTTTTTTTTTAAAGTCTTAAAGAGCCCAGCTGACATATGTGGCACCTAACAGTGACCACTTCTACCGCCATGAAAAGACAGAGGAATATGGTACAGACAAACCTCACCCAGACCCAGACAACACCAGAGAGGGAGCCTGAAGGGATGGAAATGCATAGTCTTCCTGAAAAAGATTTCAGAATAAAACTCATAACCATGCTGATGGATCTACAGAGAAATATGCAAGAGCTGAGGGAGGAAGTGAGGGAAGTCAGGAAAGACAATGCAGAAATGAAACAAGCCATCGACGGGCTTAGCAGCAGACTGGATGAGATGCAAGAGACTGTTAATGGAATAGAAATCAGAGAACAGGAATACAGAGAAGCTGAGGCAGAGAGAGAGAAAAGGATCTCTAAGAATGAAAAAATATTAAGAGAACTCTGTGAACAATCCAAATGGAACAATATTCGCATTATAGGAGTACCAGAGGTAGAAGAGAGAGAAAAAGGGATAGAAAGTGTCTTTGAAGAAATAATTGCTGAAAACTTCCCCATGCTGGGGGAGGAAATAGTCTCGCAGTCCACGGAAGCCCAAAGATCTCCCAACACAAGGGACCGAAGGAAGACAACACCAAGACACATAGTAATTAAAATGGCAAAGATCAAAGATAAAAACAGAGTATTAAAGGCAGCTAGAGAGAGAAAAAAGATCACCTACAATGGAAAATTCATCAGACTATCATCAGACTTCTCAACAGAAACCTTACAGGCCAGAAGAGAATGGCATGATATATTTAATGTAATGAAACAGAAGGGCCTCAAACCAAGAATATTGTATCCAGCATGATTATCATTTAAATATGACAGAGGGATTGATTAAACAATTTCCAGACAAGCGAAAGCTGAGAGAATTTGCCTCCCATAAACCACCTCTACAGGACATCTTAAAGGAATTGCTCTAGATGGAAGCACTCCTAAGGCTAAATAAAAAGATGTCACCAGAGAAAATAAAATCATAGCAAAGAAAGCAGACCATCCAAATACTATCTAAAGGCAAAGAATAAAACACCTAGTATATAAAGAATGGAGGAGGAAGAATAAGAATGGAGAGAAATAAAGAAACATCAGACTGTGTTTACAATAACTTAACAAGAAAGTTAAGTTAGATTGTTAGATAGTAAAGAAACAACCCTTGAACCTTTGGTAACCACGAATCTAAAGCCAACAATGGCAATAAGTACATGTCTATCGATAATCACCCTAAATGTAAATGGACTGAACGCACCAATCAAAAGACACAGACTAACAGAATGGATAAAAAAGCAAGACCCATCTATATGCTGCCTACAAGAAATTCACCTCAAACCCAAAGATATACACAGACTAAAAGTGAAGGGATGGAAAAAGATATTTCATGCAAACAACAAGGAGAAAAAAGCAGGTGTTGCAGTACTTGTATCAGACAAAATAGACTTCAAAACGAAGAAAGTAGCAAGAGATAAAGAGGGACATTACATAATGATAAAGGGGTCAGTCCAACAAGAGGATATAACCATTATAAACATATATGCACCCAATACGGGAGCACTGGCATATGTGAAACAAATACTAACAGAATTAAAGGAGGAAATAGACAGCCATGCGTGCATTCATTTTAGGAGACTTCAACACACCACTCACTCCAAAGGACAGATCAACTAGACAGAAAATAAGTAAAGACACAGACGCACTGAACAACAACACACTAGAACAGATAGACCTAACAGACATCTACAGAACTCTACACCCTAAAGCAACAGGATACACATTCTTCTCAAGTGCACATGGAACATTTTCCAGAATAGACCACATACTAGGCCATAAAACGAACCTCAGTAAAGTCAAAAATTTTGAAATTCTACCAACCAACTTCTCAGATCACAAAGGTATAAAACTAGAAATAAATTTTAGAAAGAAAACAAAAAGGCATGGAGACTTAACAACATTCTCCTAATTAATCAATGGGTTAACAACCAAATCAAAACAGAAATCAAAGAATATATGGAGACTAATGACAACAATAACACAAAGCCACAACTTCTGTGGGACGCAGCAAAGGCAGTTCTAAGAGGAAAGTATATTGTAATCCAGGCCTATTTAAAGAAGGAAGAACATTCCCAAATGAATAGTCTAAAGACACAATTACTGAAATTGGAAAAAGAAGAACAAATGAGGCCCAAAGTCACCAGAAGAAGGGACATAATAAAGATCAGAGAAAAAATAAATAAAATTGAGAAGAATAAAACAATAGAAAAAATCAACGAAACCAAGAGCTGGTTCTTTGAAAAAATAAACAAAACAGATAAACCCCTAGCCAGACTTATTAAGAGAAAAAGAGAATCTACACACATAAACAGAATCAGAAATGAGAAAGGAAAAATCACGACAGACCCCACAGAAATACAAAAAATTCTAAGAGAATATTATGAGAATCTATATGCTAACAAGGAGGAAAACCTAGAAGAAATGGACAACTTCGTAGAAAAATACAACCTTCCAAGACTGACCAAACAAGAAACAGAAAAACTAAACAGACCAATCACCAGCAACGAAATTGAATCGGTAATCAAAAAACTACCCAAGAACAAAACCCCCGGACCCAATGGATTCACCTCTGAATTCTACCAGACATACAGAGAAGAAATAACACCCATTCTCCTTAAAGTTTTCCAAAAAAGAGAAGAGGAGGGAATACGTCCAAACTCATTCTATGAAGACAGCATCACTCTAATACCAAAACCTGGCAAAGACCTCACCAAAAAAGAAAATTACAGACCAATATCCCTGATGAACATAGATGCAAAAATACTCAACAAAATATTAGCAAACCAAATTCAAAAATACATCAAGAGGATCATACACCATGATCAAGTGGGATTCATCCCAGGGATGCAAGGATGGTACAACATTCGAAAATCCATCAACATCATCCACCACATCAACAAAAAGAAGAACAAAAACCACATGATCATCTCCATAGATGCTGAAAAAGCATTTGACAAAATCCAGCATCCACTCATGATTAAAACTGTCAACAAAATGGGTATAGAGGGCAAGTACCTCAACATCATAAAGGCCATATATGACAAACCCACAGCTAACATCATACTTAACAGCGAGAAGCTGAAAGCTTCTCATCTAAGATCGGTAACAAGACAGGGATGCCCACTCTCCACTGTTATTCAACATAGTACTGGAGGCCCTAGCCACGGCAATCAGACAAAACAAAGAAATACAAGGCATCCATATTGGTAAAGAAGAGGTCAAATTGTCACTATTTGCAGATGACATGATATTGTACATAAAAAACCCTAAAGACTCTACTCCAAAACTACTAGAACTAATATCTGAATTCAACAAAGTTGCAGGATACAAAATTAATACACAGAAATCTGTTGCTTTCCTATACACTAATGATGAGCTAACAGAAAGAGAAATCAGGAAAACAATTCCATTCACAATTGCATCAAAAAGAACACAACACCGAGGCATAAACCTAACCAAGGAAGTGAAAGACCTATACCCTGAAAACTACAAGACACTCCTAAGAGAAATTAAAGAGGACACTAACAAATGGAAATGCATTCCATGCTCTTGGCTAGATAGAATAAATATTGTCAAAATAGCTATACTACCTAAAGCAATCCACAGATTCAACACAATCCCTATCAAATTACCAACAGCTTTCTTCAATGAACTGGAACAAATAATTCTAAAATTCATATGGAACCACAAAAGACCCTGAATAGCCAAAGCAATCCTGAGAAGGAGGAATAAAACGGGGAATTGTGCTCCCTGACTTTAAGCTCTACTACAAAGCCACAGTAATCAAGACAATTTGGTATTGGCACAAAAACAGACCCACAGACCAGTGGAACAGAATAGAAAATCCAAACATTAACCCAAACATATACAGTCAACTAATATTTGATAAAAGAGCCTTGGATATACAATGGGGAGATGACAGCCTCTTCAGCAGCTGGTGTTGGAAAAACTGGACAGCTACATGTAAGAGAATGAAACTGGACTACTGTCTAACCCCATACACAAAAGTCAACTCAAAATGGATCAAAGACCTGAATGTAACTAATGAAACCATAAAACTCTTAGAAAAAAACATAGGCAAAAATTTCTTGGACATAAACATGAGCGACTTCTTTATGAACATATCTCCCCAAGCAAGGGAAACAAAAGCAAAAATGAACACGTGGGACTATATCAAGCTGAAAAGCTTCTGTACAGCAAAGGACACCATTAGGAGAACAAAAAGACATCCTACAGTATGGGAGAATATATTCATAAATGACGTATCTGATAAGGGGTTGACATCCAAAATATATAAAGAACTCACGCACCTCAACAAACAAAAAGCAAATAATCCAATTAAGAAATGGGCAGAGGACATGAATAAACACTTCTCCAAAGAAGAAATTCAGATGGCCAACAGGCACATGAAAAGATGCTCCACATCGCTAATCATCAGAGAAATGCAGATTAAAACCACAGTGAGATACCACCTCACACCAGTGAGGATGGCCAACATCCAAAACACAAACAACAACAAATGTTGGCGAGGATGTGGAGAAAAGGGAACCCTCCTACATTGCTGCTGGGTTGCAAATTTGTTCAACCATTGTGGAAAGCAGTATGGAGGTTCCTCAAAAAACTCAAAATAAAAATACCATTTGACCCAGGAATTCCACTCCTAGGAATTTACCCTAAGAATGCAGCAGCCCAGTTTGGAAAAGACAGATGCACCCCTATGTTTATTGCAGCACTATTTACAATACCCAAGAAATGGAAGCAACCTAAGTGTCCATCAGTAGATGAATGGATAAAGAAGATGTGGTACATACACACAATGGAATATTGTTCAGCCATAAGAAGAAAACAAATCCTACCATTTGCAACAACATGGATGGAGCTAGAGAGTATTATGCTCAGTGAAATAAGCCAAGCCGAAAAAGACAAGTATCAAATGATTTCACTCATATGTGGAGTATAAGAACAAAGAAAAAATACTGAGGGAACAAAACAGCAGCAGACTCACAGAACCCAAGAATGGACTAATAGTTACCAAAGGGAAAGGGACTGGGGAGGATGGGTGGGAAGGGAGGGACAAGGGGGAAAAAAGGGCAGTATGATTGCAGATGTAATGTTGGGGGGGCACGGGGAGGGCAGTACAACTCAGAGAAGACAAGTAGTGACTCTATAGCATCTCACTATGCTGATGGACAGTGACTGTAATGGGGTTGGTGGGGGGGACCTGATGAAGGGGTAGTTTGATAACCATAATATTGCACATGTAATTGTAGATTAATGATACCAAAATAAACTATTGGGAAAAAAAAACAAACTTCCTGGTATTTGTTCCCCAATTCTCACTGACCCTGACTTCACCTGGATTTAAATAAAACTGATAGCACAATTTATGTTTTTTTTTCCCAGTGCTTTGCTGAGAACCATTTATTTTCAGCAGATGCAACCATCCCCGTGGTGATCAAAGCACAGTCTCTTCGCCCAACGCTCACCCTCAGGAGCAAGACTCCACCTTCAGGACCAAGGATTCTGATCCTGTAGGCATGGCCAGGTGTCTTCACAGTGTATTAGCTCACTTTTGTTACAGGCATCGCCAGATTTATAATGTTTTACAAAATGCCTTTAAATTTGTCATGTGATGCGCTGCTTGCTTTCCTAGAAGGGACCACAGCCACTCCCAACCACACTGCCTGTCCCGTGGCCGGTGTCACCACTCATCACATGCTGGGCAGAGGGCTGCAAGGACATTTGAGCCATGGGCTCTGCCTGCAAGCAGCTTATCACCAAGCTGAGGGGCTGAATTGAAGGAAAATACTGGAAGAGGAAGTCCAACAAAGGAACAAGAAAAATCCTGTCCACACACACACCAGATCCTCCAGGATATCATTCTTTCATCAAGTCTCAACTTCCATGCCATCAAATCCCTTTGCTGAATGGAATTTATTTTCCTATGATAACCCCCAATCCTACTTCTTCAGTACAACACTGAAATTGTTAACCAAGGATGAGTCACTGCCACAAATATTGCTGTGGCTTTATTGCTTGGCTGAAGACAGGACACAACACCATTTTTTTTTTTACAAAAGGTAAGCATTGTTTTAAACAGCAGTTCAAAACAAATTTACTCTTCCTCTCAGCATAAGTGGTTGGGAAATCTAAGGACACACAGGTGAGAAGAAAGCACAGCTGTCCACTGGCTGGGACTCCAGGACAGAGCGACCAGGAGCAGCCCCACAGACATGTAAGCTGCACCGGCTCCCTGAGCACCAAGACCAGGGACCTGCCCTCCACCCTCCAGGACAGACCTCACCACATAGGACAGCACTGCGCCGTCAGGTATGTCCTTGTGACGGCAGTTCGCAACAGGCCTTCAGTTCAAAAGCGCCAATACCATGAGCACAAGTTAAATTAAAAATTAAGTTAAATTAAATTCCAACACAAGAAAAGATCTCTTACAGCCAAAGCTACATGAACCTCTTTCGGCTTCCAGGACAGCTGCAAAATCCATTGGGGGGTTTAACTGCCTCTCCCCAGACAGCAGTGGGGAAGGCAGGGCCTGAGGCTAAGCAGCTAAGGAGATGCCCTCTGATGGCCTCCAGGCGGGATGAGCGTCAACCTCCTGCCCATCCCTGCTTAGTGGCCCAGGCTGGCAAGCTGCCCTGCATACAGTGTGGGCCTGATGAGAGAGAGTTCTCACGTGAGGTTCTCTGCACTCTGCGGGGCTGACACTACCCCACTGAGGACTGCACTAGGCAGCTCTCTGCATGCTTCCCAGAGGTGGTGCCGAGTGTCCACTGCCTCCAAAGGGCCCCCAGATGTGGTCTACACCACCACCCTCCCATTCATGACCAGGCAACCTCATCCAACATCAAAGGGTGCAAGGAATTGCCACACACCTTCAAGTGCAGAGGACAACCACAGATCTTTTCTCCAGTTTACAACCCTAAAGCCTTTCATCCTTCTCAATGGGCTTTACCTTCTATCCCTTTAATTTTTTGCTCCTTCTTCACAAAATTCTCTAGAGCTTCTACACTGCTTTGATAACCTCCAGCATAGAACTCGCCACATCACAGCAGAATGCCACCCATTCATCAGACGCCACTGAGGAAGGAGGCGTTCTGCAGAAGCTATACTGCCAGAGAATGACATGACTCAAAGGCACACATCTTATTTATTTTTGGTGAAAGTCTCATAAAATGTATTACCTATACTCCCACTTTTTTAAACAAAATAAACCATAAGCAATTTAACCTCATAACCCGTCTCTCAAGCTGCTGTCCTTGCCAGGAGGTGACAGTAAGAGAACTGTGAGTAAAACGTGTGGACTCTGCAGCATTAGCTTCATATTCTCTGCAGCTCAGTTTCTCTTTCAACTTCCCAGCCATGTTCTACATTTGGAGTTCTCCCCTGGGACCCATTCCTAGAGATGCTCGTTCTTTCAGTCTCTGGTTGGGCCCAAGCGGCGGAAGGTTGACAAAGCCCCTAGATGATTCCAAAGAGTCACAGAGGCTGAGAACCACTGCTCCAACTCTTAACAAAGGATCCCCATTACAGGAGCATGCAACTTGCCGGAGCAGCTGGAGAAATATCCAAACCACCAAGCTGAGATCATCGCCTCAAATTCCAACAACTCTCCAAGACCTGGCCCTTGCTGTCCTGACTGAGGCCCTGGTTCCCCACGTGAGCCACGAATGTCTGTGATTATCTGTGATGTTCTGCAATGCTCCTGGCCACAGCAGATGCCAGCGGGTATAACACCCACTGCCTCAAGGCTGTGAAAACTTTTTGGGTTCTCACTAGGGCTCCTGGAAGATGAGGCTGGGACTTGCAATGAGAGCCAGTCTGGGTTCCAAGCACTAAAGGCCCGATAACTTTTACTGAGGGTGAGGTAGAGCTGAGAACCACCCCTTGGGGCTAATTTCAAGGCCTCCCTCTTTTGCCTAGATATCTGGCTTTGAAGAACCTTGTTACTTCTCTATAGACAGGGCAGGAGATAGGATGGAAGCAGCAGGTGTGAGGCACTGGCCAGCCCCCAGAACAGCAGGGACACACCTGGGGGCTCTCAGGGTGGAGCAAAGCCTGGAGGCTGCTGGTCACACAGACAGCACATTGTGCAGCTGCCAGGAGTACATTGGGAAAACTGCTGGATGGAAACATTTCTAATCTCTCTTTCCTTAGGGTCACCATCTGCAGGAGAATGAGCAAAACACTGTGCAGAATACAGAGGCTATGTGCATGATCCTATGAAGACACCATTAGGTCAATCTAAACCTGTACAGAGCCTTTTCAACATCTCCCATCTGCCTTGCCTCACTCTGACACTGAAAGGAGTCCCTCAGGGTTCACAATGACCAGGGTTCATGGTACCCAACACTTCACAGATCACAAGACAACCTCACTGTCTGCAGGTCAATCTTGGAGCTGTCAGACCAAGCAGCATGCCCATTTTGTAGAAAAACAGTAAAGCTTCAGTAAGCAAAGGTCAAAAGCATAAACTAGAATCAGCTCTTTTGAGACTGGGTTTGGTGCTCTTTATACGTGTGCATCTGAACACCTACGCCAGGTCAAGGGGAGTTTAAAAATCCTCAAAGACATCTTGACATACATATATTTAAATCACCTTCATTCTGGTGCACTGAAGGGCATGTCAAGCACATGGCCACTGACACTCAGCACCAGCTGGCACACAGGCATGCTGATCCATTACATCAGTGTCTTATGATGGCACCAAGCAGTGATTCTCAAAGCTGGAGTCCCAGAGAAGCCGTGAGGCATGGCGCTGTGGGAAGCAGCCTGCCCGAGAGGTCCACACAGAAAGCATGTCCCACCCCCGACTAGGGCAGGGGCTTGGGAAGACCCTTCCATCCCCTTCGCCTAGCCTTTCACATCTCCGTAACAGCAAGGATGTGGACACCGTGTCCCTGAAGTCACACCTGCAATAACGTCCTTTGATTCTGTGACAAAAGTCATCTGTGTATCACCCAGGAATAAGATCACAGCATGGTCCAGATTAGCCAAAATTCATTCTGTGAGGAAGCATACCTACCTTCAGGGTCTTTAAAGGTCAACGTGATGAATTTGCTAGCCACCATGAACATGAAAATCACCCAAAAGCATGCAGCCAACAGAAGCCACTGGTGGTGCATGTTGTCAAATGTCAGCCATTCAGTAATTCTTCCTAGAAAACACAAGCAAAGGGCCCTTGCTGCTTACAAACAAACCAATTAAACAGAAGTTAATAAAAAGAACAGGTGATTTCAGTTAATGGCATCAATACAAATATTTAAAAATTTTTTCTGTTGATACAGTAGGTATTTTGACTTGGCATTTAACTTAGCATTTTAGTTTTAATTAATAATATTAATTTACTGATCTGGTCATTCAATCAACTCTATAACACCCTAAAGGAAAGGAGCCATTTCTGTTTGTTTTTGGAATATGTGTTATGATTTTGCTTTTGCAGAGTTGCCTCTTGACCCCTTTTAGGTGCAAGCAACCACAAAACATGTTCCTGGTACCAAGCGACAGCCAGAGCCTGCAGACAGGAGGAGGCCTGCTTGGGGCTAGAGCTTTGTGTGGTCATTCATGGAGGGCAGAGGTCATGCTGAGGCCATTACCGGCAGGCCGTGTTTAAAATCCCACTTGCTGACAAGATGTAACCACACTCAGGGAATCTCTAAAACAGTAGATGAGCCCAGCAGCTTGACATACACTTGCCTGCAAGGGCCTGCGCGGTGCCTTGGGGTTGGGCGTTTTTCATGCTCTTGCCCCTGGAGCGATGCAGGGCGTGCAGTCCTCAGTGGGTCACACAAGCCACATTCTGCTGCAGGGCACCCTTCTTGACAAGAGACAAAAAGGTGTGTTTCACTTCACCTTTAACACAGTGCTTCTCCACACCAAGCCAAACCGCTTACAGAGGCCCGGCTGGGCTGGCTTGCTTTCCACCGGCAGACTGAAGCTATCCGTCACTTGGGGAGAACTGGTTCTCTCAACAGGTGCTGATGGCAAATGATTTCAGAGAGCTTCTGACTACTGGACAGGACAGAGCCCGGTAATCCACTCTCCTCCTCATCTCAACTACATTTTCTATATTCTCAGTGGAACCAGGCATCTGAAATCTGAATTCCCTCTGCTAAATGGTTATCCAGACTATGACTGAATACATCCTGCAAGGGGGAGCGGACCACCTGCCATGCAGCCTGTACTCGTGAGCCTCCCTCTGCCATCCTCAGGTGCCCACACATCAGGCCCGGTGTGTTTCCTGGGCTCCCCAAGCAGAGCGGCCACATTAAATAAATAAGAATACAGGATGCCCAGTTGGATATGGATTTCAAATAAACAGTAAATAATTTTTTAGTATAAGTATGTCCCAAATATTGCATGGGACATACTTAAACCTTAAGAAGCCGTTATCTCTCTGAATTTCAAGTTTAACTGGGAGTCCTGTATTTTACCTGGCAGCAGTGTCCAAGGAAGGCAATACCAACCCCTCCCTAACTGCCTGGTGTCAACGGCCTGTCTCAGTGGAGTCCCTTTCTCTTCTGCCCTTCCTTGTCTGCGGCAGCAGGGCACAAAGCCGAGCCCTAGGTGGTTCCACTGCTCACTATCATCATGACTTGGCAAGTCACTTAAACTCTCTACACCTTGAATTCCCATCTCTGAGACAAGGCCTTCCTCCTCCCAGGGTGGGTCAAACCAGCACCCACCCGCCAGCAGCAGACCCTCAGCACATTTGTGACCTTCCACCATAACCTACATCTACCCTTCTAAGTGTGGTGGCCAGAAATCAGAGCAGCAGTGTGGTCTGCCCCAAGAAGAGAGGAAAAGACAAGCCAGACTCTTATCTCAGGGGACAAGCTCCTAACCCTTGTCTTCTAGAGATGGTGAGGCACAGGCCATGCCAGCAGCCCAGGGTATGGCAGTCCTGTGGAAAGTACACTTGTCCCTCCAAGACAGTGACACTCGGAGGGACCCACCCCACTGGTCACAGAGGGGGTGCCCACAGAGCAACCCCAGCTGCAGGCCTTTCCTAACAGAAGGGCAGAGGGGTCAGTGTGGGTGAGAAGGAGGAAGAAAGGAGACAAGTACCAGGTCGGCGGTAGGCAATCTGAACAGAGAGGCGTCTGTTCCTGTGCATTAGTTCTCAGGAAGATTTAGAGGCCAAGGTAAAGGTGCTGAGTGGCCTGGGGCAGACATCCCATGCTTTGCCAGGAGAAGTGCTGTGAGGGGAACACAGATGGGGGAGCCATCTGGGCCCGAGACAGACAGACAGACAGACAGACACACACACACACACACACACACACACACACACACACACACACACAGGCCCGCGCCCGTGCTCGCATGCACGGCCACTCTGCAGGAACAGGAAGCCCCCCAGCATGGCCCACTCCCAGTGATCTGCTTGGCTCCTCCCTCCTGGGCTTCTGGCCTGAGCACCCTCCCTGACCAGCACTCTGTGAGTTAAGAACCCACTCTTTCCAAATGGGAACTGATGGGATCTAATTTGAGTGCAACCACTGCACTCACCTCTAGATGAAAGTAGGGGGATAATGAATAATGGTCTTATGTGAAAATGAAGATCACATCACCTGCTCTCCAGGAAGCCAAGTGGCTCAGGAGGATTTCCACATCTGGTTAGCTGAAAAATGAGAGACGCACTATCTTGAAGCCATGTCTTCTTTCCTAAGCCTCGGATTTCACTTCCTTACTTTCACCTAGGCCTGCGAGGTGGGGTGGGACGGGGAGGGTGTGTCTCGTCTCTTTCTGCAGCTGGGTGGCCAGGGGTCAGTCACTGACTAGCCCCCTGGGCCCCACGTTTTCTCATCTATGAGGGTAACAGCCACCGGCGTACCTACTAGTGTGCGGGGAGGCCCCCCAAGACAGTCTGCCAAAGTACCTCCTCTGCAACTTAAAATACATCATCCAGTGTCTGCTTTCAGGCAGAAATTTCATTTATTAAAAAAAAACTCAACTCCTACAGTGACTTCTGCTAAACTCCTTTAACAGCATTGTCCAGGCCAAGGTTTCCTAAACTCCCTCTGCAGCTTAAGCGGGAGGCCAGGCCAGGGGGGTGGGGGGCAGCAGGAGGCAGAGATGTCTGGAGCACCCCCTCCCCTTTCAAGCCTGGCCTCTGCCTGGGGTTGGGACAAGGGAGGTCTGCAGGGCTCCCACCTTCTCTCATCCCTTCACGGCCCACCTGGACGGGACAAGGAAGGTGCCCGGCCCAGGACACGTGGGGACTCTGACAGGGGCCGCAGGTCGGGAAGCTTCACAGGTAAAAACATCTCTGGAGAAGAGTTTAGAGCCACAGGCCCTCACCGGTGTCTTAAGTACAGCCACCCAGACCAGGCTAAGGGCTGCCAATGACCTCCTGCCCTGCTACAGGTCCCCTCCCAGGCCCCTGGGTGGTCAGTGGAGGGCCTGCACAGGTAGCCCAGAGCAGCACCCATTGGGCTCCTGTGGATGACAGGAGAAGACCCCATGCACAGCAGAGGGGAGAGCCCCACCCTGCTGGTGCCCCCTGAAGTCACTCTCCATGCCCTCACCTTGTTTTATTTCCTCCTTGCACCTCTCAGCCTGACTGTTTCCCCTATAGGAATGTAAGCCCGGCCAGGACACCAAGGCCCACAACAGGTCCAGCACACGGTAGGCACACAGTAAGTCAGCAGCCACTGTGTGCTGAACAGCTGCATCGACCAGGAAACAACTAGGAAAACTCAGGCGGGGAAGGTACTGAGAAGGCACCCCACCCGACCCTCTACCCAAGAGTTCCCCAACTCTTTAAAGTATTGAGGCCCCCTTTTCAGCTTCAAAACATTTCTCCACAGGAGACTTCCACAGGAGAGTGGTCATATATTTAATATCCATTATCTGAGACTAGAAAATAATCAAAAGTTACTAGGACTTCAGTATTGTTTGAAAAGAAAATTACATTACATAAGTCATGGCACTTACATGCATTTGAACAGACATACAACTTAAAATATAATGGCTGGCGGGGAGGGGTCATGAAAAGAAATCATAATGGAGTCAGAAAAATGTTTTTTTCATTTTAAGTAAAACCCTGTGCCTCAGGCCAAGCCAATTAAATAAATACAGTGTCAAGATGTATCAGTAAACAAAAAAAGGGCAAGTTGCAGAATTGAATGTATGGTCCTACTCATTAAAAAAAATTATTTATATATGTGAAATGCATATGCTCACATATTTATATATGTGAATGTATATATGTAAAGGTATATATATGTGAATATATGTGAATTGTATGTATGTGAAAGTATGAAGTTATATATGTGAATATTTTTGTATTTAAAAATTTTTAAATATTTTAAAATGTTATATTTATTTTATATATTTTATATCTTATAAAATTTTATATTTTATTGTATTTTATAATTTTATAGTAAAACTAATAAAATAAAGAAAATGTCACCCACATTCACGAACCCTGGTGTTTTTATTTCTGTTTAGTTTTTTTCTACCTGACCACTACCAACTGCACTTTCGTTACCACTTTGAAAAGTGTGGAAAGGAAGGTAAATAATTTTTTAGCCAGGGAAGACTATGGTGAAGAGACAAAGTCAATAAGCATCTAAATATTTAGTAAATACATCTCTGTCTTCATTAGTTTTATTTAGATTTTTGAAATGATTTAACATTTAAAACAGTATGGAGAATAACAGCACAAACAACCATGTACAGCTCTAGCAGTTTTGCTTTACATCCTTGGGACATTTTAAAAGAAATAAACTGTCACAAATAAGGCTGGAGCCCATCTATGCCCCTACCTGGTCCTCATCCCCTTGCTTCCCAGAGCTACCCCTCCGCCTGGGTGAGACACAGTCACTAAGCCACACACAACTTCTTTATCAAAGCAGGAGCAGGGGTTAGGAAGGCAGCCTTCCCGGCCCAGATAAAGGCAGGGCAGCCTGGAGAAAGGTGGGGAGGCGAGTGCACCCAAGGTCTGTGGGGAGGATCATGCCAGCGGTAATGCCCCAGGGTGGGGAGATGCACAATTTTTAAGCACTTAACTTTTTTTCCTATAGTTAGAAAATTCACAAATTATACACAGACTTTAGTGAAAAAGCTGTTGAGGTAAACAGGGTAAAATTCTAGATAACCAGTGACTTGTTCTCCAAGTCACTTGCTACATGAGACAAGCAGAGCCAACGTGACTAAAGCCATGTCTCTCTCAAAACACACCCTCCCCTCAGGTCCTGTATCTCTACGGTTTACAGCATATGACACGCAAACACGGGTAGCTGTATATCTATCTGCATGTACCACTAAGGACACAAAAACCTAAAAATACTTACCAAGCACATATTGAAAAGGTGCATTCCTCCATTCAACAAAATATGTGCCTGGGATATGACATTGAGTCCGAAACCAAATGCACACACACACCACACAGTTCAGATCCTTAAGGAGCCTGCTGTCTAACCGGGGACATGAATCAAAGAGGCTATCCAAGAAGTAGTCTGAGGCAGAGGGATACAGTGCTGGGCGAGGCAAATACAAGGGCACGTGACCCGGGCACCACAGTCAGGGGCAGCGCAGTCACCTAAGGAGATGCAGAGCAGGGCTCTGGGCCAGGACGGCATGGAACAGAGACCCAGGGGCGGGCGGGGGCAGGCTCGGGGCTGCTGACTCACAAAGGAAGGGCCCTGTGGTTGGAGTTTACAGAGCGCAGCTAGCCATATGCCAAAGCAGGCGTGGTCAGGTCAGCCTTAGAGTGCTGTTCGGAATTTAGTTTTTACTTTGAGAGCAATGGAAAGCCACTGAAGAGAGTTTTACAAGAGAAGAGGGGGGGGTGGAGTCATGGTCTGATTTAAATCCTGAAACTGCTCCCCTGGCAGCAGAGTCAAATATGGAAACCACAACTGCCCGCTTGGCCCTTCCCCAGGCTCACGGTCACTTCCAGAGGTCGGAGCCACGTTCCATGTCACCACATCATCGCCTGGATCTCTAAAAACCACCAAATGAACTAGTAGGATCCACAGTATCTGATAGGCTGGGGTTTCATGAATCCTAAAGAGTGTTGTGCCCAGTCAGCCATGACCTGTTTTGTTTCATGATTACATTTTTTCTGAATCCAGGTATCTACCTAATGGTGTCCGCCTTTACGTTTAGGGCAGTGGTTCCCAGGCCTGACCGTATATTAGAATCACCTGAGGAGCTTTTAAAACACAAAACAGAACGATGCCCTGGGCCCCAAGAACACTGGAGCCAAGGCAACACAAATCTCTGGAGATAGATCCAAGGCATGTTTTAAAAGCTCTGCATGGGATTCTAATGAACAGCCAGGACTGAGAACTGCTGGCCAGCCCTTCCCAACTTTTAATGCCCACACAAATCCCTGAGCATCTTGTTCTATGCAGATTCTAGGCATTCTAACATAATAGCCATTCTCCCACTCCTTCCTTCATCATAAAATAAGTAACAAAAGAGTATCTGCCACTAGAGTCTACTGATCCTCTGAATTACATATGCCCTGAAAAACCAGCTTAAAGAAGTTTAATCAGAATTGAAGTCCTCCATCACTGTTCTTATTTACTCTCTTTGCCAGTCCTCCCACCTACAAGTAACTAGACTCTGTAGAATTAGGATTTGACCTGACATTCATAAATCATAATAACTTGCCCCATTTTTTTTTTATTTAAAAAAAAGGCATTCCTAATTCCCTTAAGTCCAGCTCTGGTAAGACTGCCCCACTGTCTGCACTGTCTCCTTGAATATAAAAATTCCCCATGGGGTTTGCTGCCTGTCCAAGGATGACACCCTCAAGACTCACTACTTTTGTCTGCAGAGAGATGGGGCCTGACACCAACAGTCCTTTTCCACAGCCCTGCCAAGAACCACTGCTGTCCCTGCAGTGTGGGAACAAATGGCCTTTAAAAAGCCTGACATTTTCTGTAATTAACGCTCCTTTGTTAAAGGAGCCAAGACAACTCCCAGTTGCCTCTTACAGCTAAGAGCAAACCCAAGGGAACCCTAGGCCTGCTGTGTCAGGTGTGCTGTCTGGGGAGAGCCCTCCAGCCCCCAGGAGTCAGCATCCACCTTCAGAGCCTTCCTGGGTCCAGTGAGGAAATGGGATTTCCACTTCAAGATGGCAGAATCTGAAGCCAAGCCACAGAGTTGGACTCTGAAAACCCACAAGTCAGAACTGGTGGCTAAGGTGGTTTCCCCTCTTACGGTTAAAGAGGATCAGGGAAGTGAGACCATACAGGAAATCTGAATCTGCTTCTCTCTTTCTCTCTCAACTAAAAGCAAGCACACATTTTACAGATCTGTAATTTCTCACAATGGGTTTGGTACTATCAATACCTTTGGGTCTAAATTCTCCCTCCCCTGTTTATCAAGAAGATGCTTGTAAATCCATTCTGTTCGGCTGCCAACAACATTCCTGCCAGTGACTTTTTCTGTGTGTGAGCTGTCATCAAAAAGCACAGAGCCTTTCTTGACTTTGTACTGAGGAGCTTAACTCCAACTGCCTTGTTCTATTTATGCTATGCAACTTGCTTATTCAAAGTTCTGAAAGTTCTGTGGAAAATATGCCCATTTAACTCTATTTAAAACAGCTTTATTCCAAACGCCATTCATTCATTCAGCAATATTTACCAAGTGCCCACTCTGGGCCAGTTGTTCTGGGGATTTGGGCCCTGGGGATAGGGGAACACACACTCCTTGCTCTCAGGGTGCTTGGTTCTAATAGAGGCAGACAGGCCATAAACAAACAGAGCCAGTAACATACACAATCACACGAGGTAGGCACCAAGTCCCAGGGCTAATAACAAAGAAGGGTCCTGGGCAGGGGGTGACTGATGTTGAGAAAAGGCAGAGTGGAGTCAAAATCATGCAGCCTCCTGGGCCAAGAACTTGGATTCCAGAATCCCAAAAGCAGCAAGGAGGCCAGTGTCCCTCATGTAGAGGGAGCAGGAGGGCAAGGAAGTGGCCCAGATGAAGAATCTTGTCAATGGCCCTTTACTGAGATGGAATCATCTGGATCCCGACCCCCATTGCACACACACCCCGGGAAAAGGATCACATGTCCAGGGTTCTGTTTTTAAAACACTCACACAAAACCTATCCAGACACCAAAAGAAATGTCAAGAAAAAAAATCTGATAATGCACCACAACTGGTCAACATGGGAGGACTAACAGGGAACAGGAAGGTAGACAGCTGAGCAGGGGACATTCCCCAATCAGCCCTTTTATACCTTTTGATTTTGAACTAAAATGCATTCCCTAATCAGTACAATTATTAAATGACAACTTAACAAAATAAAATATTGCATATGAATTTCTAATATATATAAAGTCCCATTACAGTCACTGTGATTTTTAAATTCATAGTAAGGGTTTTTCCCGATCCAAGTTCAGAAATGTTCTTTGCCTACTTGATTTTCATGTTTACAATTTACTATCTCAGAATGATTGATCATCCTTAATCACCAGAATGAAAACACACTCTTGACTCTGAAGGCTGTATCTGCAGTTAAGTAGGATTCTCATGAGTAAAAATAATGAACAGCAAATACCTGTGTGGGGCTTGCTGCATGTCAGGCACTGCTCTTAGCAGGTATTAAACTCACCTAAGGCCCAGCCTAAGAGGGTGCTCCTGTTGTTATACATAAGAAAACATTTCTAACACTTTGAAGTTTCCTAAAATCTTCATATGGGTGAGAAAGGAGGCAGTAAGCCAAATGACACGGAACTCAAATAACCAGTGAGCTCACACCCTCCTTCACGTACCTTCTGAGGCCTGGGGTCCACATTTCCTTGCAGTATCTGCTTTGCTAAAGTTCTTGGTTCCTCCTGTCACTGTGCAGGATAACTGAAAAGACAATAAATACCACTAAAAGTTATAGGATGGACTTACTTAACACACCTTGGTTTATAATTGGGACATAGCTAACCTCTTTGATTATTCAAGTATATTTTGTACAACAGGTCTCTTAGGCGGGTTATATTAGGATTTCTTGGTAAATGAATAAATATTCTAAACGTACCAAAAGAGTTACTTATTTAAATGACTCTTCCCTGTAACTTAGTGTGAGAAATGAAATGTTTTGTAGGAAAATTAGTCAAATCCTATTATGCCTGTTTCATAGGTTTCAATTTCGTAAAAGATTTCCCATTATGAAATGATCACGAATCTTCCTATGCAAGATGTTCTCTGGGTTTTGCATTTCTTCAAGCTTTAATACCCTGGCAAATTCTAGCCAAATGTCCTAACATGAAGGAATAACTGGGAACAAGCCAAACTCACGGAATTAGTGATTTCAGATTATTAATAGTTAGCTGGCAAAATAAACATACAACTCACTGAACATACAATACTGTCCAAACTGCCTGGGATGCATGTAGCCCAGCCTAGCTACGCTTTCCTCTAATCTGAAGAATTCAGTGTTAAAATTAAAAGCAATTTCGTGTTATGTAGATCAAATATTACGCTTTATGTACTCACATCTGGATTCTTCCAGACCTGTATCAGGAGAAAACAGACTCTCTGGGTTCTGCAATCTCTGTATCTTGCATTTACTTCTCTCCCCTGCTTCTATTTTGGGCTCTCTCCCACCTTTTTATTGTATAACCTCAAGCATTTGAACAAGGATCTGAATAAAACTGCAAATTGCCTAGGACATTTGTTAATTCTTTCCTTTCTTTGTCAGTTTGGCAAGCACTCCAGTTTTCATTCCAGGGAAGGAAGGAATTTTCCTCTCAGGTGTTATCTTTTGAGATTCTGTTTTTCAGAGTCTAAGGCAAAGATAGAAAGATGCTGCCCCAATTATAATGTGGAAAGGGAGAAGAAGATTTCTCTCATTCTCTTTTCAACCCAGTTACTGAAAAAAAAGTGAGTAAGTAGGTGTTGGGGATTAGCAAGCCAGAGCTAAACTGGGCAGCCTCATTTTAAGAACGTCTAATACACTTCTCATTCTGCCAGTTAAAACTGACCAACACCCATCTCTTAAAGGATGAAAGCCCCGGGCTCTGGATGTTTCAGATAGAAAACCCCTTAACGACAGCCGACCCGCCCAGTTACCAGAACCTGGCTGCGCTGCTTTCTCCTCACTGCCCGGCCGTTTCCTGCCATAGCAGACTTGGAACGTAACAACGCAGCTTTTGGAAAACCTGGTTCATCTTCCCAGCCAGAAGTGAAGAAATTTAGGCCTCAACCTCCAACTTCTAACAGGCTTCTAGATGGTCAAAATTAGGGCTGAGAGCACTCAGGAGCCGAACTGGCAGGAAACACGCATCCCAACGATCCCTCCCCCGCTCTGCCACCGAAGGCGTCTTTAATTGTGCGCTTAGGAAAGGCTGCGACGTGCCTTCTCTGCCCTCTCTCGGCATGCTCCTCGCACCGGAGTGGAACATTTTCTTCCTCTTTCCGCCCCCAATTACAAATGCAAATTAGCAGCCAACGATGAAATAAGTAAATTGTAGATCACCGACTATCAATAATTCCACCCAGCCCAGCACCCCGCCGCAAAGACGCCGTCTCATTGCACGATTAACGGGATGAAGGTTCTTCCCATTAATCCGGAGGTCCTCAAGTCGCCAGAACCTGGGCTGCTGCGCGCAGGGAAAGCAGTTCACCCCGTTTTTCCCGGCATGGGGTGGGGGTCGGGTCCAGAGGTTTGTAAGCCACCCACCCCTGAGCTCACCCTCCGTGGAGTCGAAGCTGGCCGGGGTCTTCGGGCCCTGCCGCGGCTCCGAGGGCGAAGCTCGGCTAGGGCCTCGCGGGCGGGTGGGCAAAACGCGCGGGGTCCCGGCGTCCCAGAGCGCCGGAGGCCCGCCCCGCCCGGAGGCCTGCGCGCCGCCACGGGCGGCCTGCGCGCCGAGGCCCGCCGGGCCTGGGATGTGGCGGTCGCGCGCCGGAAGGAGGAAGCCGCGCGCACGAAGTCCTCTCCCGAGAGAGGCGGCCACAGCCCCGCGCGCCCCCGGCCGGCCGGCCGTGAGCCCCCCCCCCGCTCGCGCGCGCCGCCTGACTGGCCGTGCGCGCCCCGCCCCCGCCCGTGCGCGCCGCCGTGGCCGCGGCGTGGGGTGCAGAGGCGCGCTGGTAGACCCCAGGACTGTCGACCCGGTTCGACGCTGCCGCCGCGCCCAGCGCCGAGGCCTCTCTTCCTCCGCCGAGAACGAATTACATCCCAGGAAATTGCGCGGAGGAGCGGACAAACCAAAGCCCGCCAGATCTGTCTCCATCCCGAAAACAGGTTAAGTGTTTGAGAACGAAAAAATTCTAAGTTAGAAACAGGAAAATTCTCCAGTTTGGGGTACCTCCTCGTATTTTCTAATCATCCTCCTTAGTAGTAGCAGGACCTTCTATTGTTTACAGGGCTCCTCCGCTGACAGTCTGCAGGATGTGGCTTTTGGTCAATAACTGATAAAGGCGGGAAGGGTTAACAGCCCTATTGAGTTGTAACCACTTAACCTGCAGAAGTAGGTAAAGCATTAGGATTTTAGAGCCTGGGAGAGAAGTCAACCCCAAAGGTGTGAGGGATTTATTGGCCTGGAAAAGGTAAACTCGTTTTGTTTTGATCTAACCTACATGTTTGCTAACTACCTACCTCTATCTATATCTATTTAGCAAACGGGATATTATAAATATGTGTGAACACACACATACACATGCACGCATACAATTTTTGTCAAGTTTTCAAGGAGCCAGCTTTATTCCCTCTCTACCCTGATGGTTTGCTCTTAATGAGTTCAGTATAATATTGATGGGGTTCACCATTTCAGAATTTTACATTGAACCTGATTACTAACCATCATGGCTTAAAAACAGCAAGGTGGTTTACTTGGTCCATTGGTCACTCAGGTATTTATTAAGCCCTTTGGGCGATATGGTTGACATGGGACATTTGCTTTCTGCTTGAGGATTTGAATGTACACTCATACCTCGGAGAAGCACAGTGAGTATATTCGGAGTTTAGATGAGATTGAAAATATCATGCAGGGCTACAAGTCTAAGCTCTAAGCGTTAGACCTGGTGGTTCAAATCATTCCTCCACCACATACAGCTTGTTACCCTGTCAAATTGCTTTATCTCTCGGCACCCCAGTTTTCTTATCTATGAAATAAGATGGGGTGGGGTGGGGATATTATTTAGTGTTCAGCTCAGAGTTTGGTGCTAAAGAATAAAGGAGATAACACTTTTAAAGTACATACAATTCTCCCCCACGAGTGAACATTACAATGAACACAAACAGCTTTCATTGTTATTGTTTATTATTTATTGCATTCCCAAGATGCTGTTCAAATATTAAAAGATATACATTTGACCCTTGAACAACATGGGGGTTGGGAGCACTGACACCTGCCCCCTGTCAAAAATCTGCCCATAATTTTTGATGGCCCCAAAACTTAACTAATAGCCAGCCTACTGTTGACTGGAAGACTTACCAACAACATAAACAGTCGATAAATGCATATTTTGTATATGTATTATATACTGTATTCTTAACAATAAAGTAAACTAGGGAAAATAAATTTTTTCCAAATTGTAGAAAATCTCCAAAATTTTTTCCAATGTATTTGTTGAAAAAAAAACCCATATTTAAGTGGACTTGTTCACAGTTTAAACCTGTGGTGTTCAAGGGTCACTGTAGTTTTTCTAGTGTCTTACACATTGGCCATTAAGGTAAACTAAGCATTTTTGTTGTGGTTTTTCCAAATTTTTCTAGTTCCTCTTTTTGTTTCTATAAATGAACTTCAGGAAAGCATTATTATTTAATCTTTTTTTGACAGGAGTATAGTTTCTAAAGGAGCAGTTCTCAAAGTGTGATCTGTGGACCCCTGGAGGTCTTCAAAATCCTTTTAGGGGTCGGTCTGGAATGTCAAAACTGTTTTCAAAATCATACTAGGGCATTAGTTGTCTTCATTATTTAGACATTTGCACTCATGGTGCAAAAGTAATGATGGATAAAACTGATGACAGCGTGAATCCAGGCCGTGTAACAAAATTGAATTGGTGCTCATTGTATTTTCAGGTACCTGCAGTAAAAACAAACATACAAACAAACAAACGTTTCAGAAGAATGTCCTCCTTGAAGCAGTCACACCCTTTGCAATGGATGGGAAGTATGCATAAGCTCTCTTGCTGAATACAGAAATTAGTCGTTGTCTGGAGGTAAAGCTCTTGGACCATGATTTGCAATGCAAAACAGCTAGCTGCTTTCTTTATGGAACACCTTTTTTACTTGGAAAAACCGGCAGACAAACTGTGGTTATACAGACTTGGGTATTTGGCAGAAATTTTCTCCAAAATGAATGAAATGAGTCTGTCACTTCAAGGAAAATAACTGATGGTATGTGTTGCCAATGATAAAATTCAGGCTTCCAAGTGAAAATTCAGACTTTTGGAGAATCTCTGTCTGCCACTAGGAGTTTGACAGCATCCCAATATTTAAAGACTTTTCTGTTAAGTCAGTGATAATGCTAAAACCATCGTTATTATTATTATTATTATTATTATTTGAATATTGTATGCTGATAGCCCACTTGTGATACAATAAAAAATAAATATCTTGGCTTTTGTTTGCCCTGGTTCCTGACACAGAGCTCCTAAAACATTTTTAGTTTCCCAAATGAAAAGAGCAGTAGGATTATCTTTTGTTTTAATAAAGCAACTCTAGGTGGGCCCCTAGATAGCTTCAGATAATTAGAAGCCTGGAACTGACCTTGGGGAGAATGAGGTTGAATCAATAATCGATCGTGCCTATGTGGTAACACCTCCATCACAAAATTCATGAAGGACAGGGTTTGGAGCACTTCCAGGGTGGGAAGCACATTGAGGTGCCAGGAGGATGGCCATGCAGGGAAGGAGGGAAGCTCTGAGTGCACACTCCCCCACACCTTGCCCTGTGCATCTCTTCCACTGGACTCTTCCTGAGTTGCATCCTTTATAATAAATCAGTAATAGTAAGTAAGCTGTTTTCCTGAGTTCTGTGAGTCATTCTAGCAAAATCAATACTGAGGTGAGGGCACGGGTCATGGGAGCCCCTGATTTGTAGCCAAGTCAGACAGAAATGTAGGTGAGCTGGGGACCCAATGTTTGTGTCTGGTCTCTGATGTGGGAGCAGCCTTGTGAGGCTGAACCCTTAAACCTGTGGAGTCTGATATTAACTCCAGGTAGTGTCAACACAGAATTAAATCATGGGACATTCATTCAGGTGGTGTCTGGAGAATCAGATAATTGGTGGTTGGAGTTGGAAAACACCCCAGGCCAATGAATTTTAATATCACTGACACTCCAGGCCAATGGATTTTAATGTCACCGAGTATATGAAAAGTACTTTGATGGGATTTTGTATTCCACATAATAATAAGTTTTAAGGAACTACCACTTGCTGAGTTTGGGTATAATATTAGAGAAAAATACCCCAAATTACTTGAAAATATTATTAAAACACTTCCCCTTTTTCTGTGTATCTGCACAAGGAAGGATTTTCTTCATGTGCTTTGACCAAAGTAACATTTCAACAGTGAAATGCTGAAACAGCACAGGAATCCAGCCATCTTCTATTAAGCAAGTCATTAAAGAGATCTGCAAACAGGTAAACCATGCTAAATTTCTGTTTTGGAAAACAGCTATTTTTCTCAAAGTGTGTTGTTTATGGTAACACTTAATGGGAATGTTATTATTTTCAAATGAATTAAATGTTTCACATTTCTCAGTTTTAATTAGCAATACTGTAAGGATAGATAGATATAATACAGATTAAGAAAGCTCTTTGGGTTCCTCAGTAATTTTTAAGAGTGTAAACAGGTCCTTAGACCCAAACATTTGAGAATTGCTGTTGTAAAAGAAATCCAAACTCTTAATGGTAAAATAAAAAGATACCAGATTCTTTTACCCTCTGCAACTCCTAAGTGTGTATCTTTAAAGTCAAGGCTGGAGGTGCTTGGGCTGGAAGTAATACTGGGGAATGACAGATGTTAACCACTGACTGAAAAATATTGCTATCTGTTTGAACCAAACCAATGGAAAAATTGAATAGATGCATCTAGAGAAATCTAGATGCCTCTTACAGGGGTTATGGGTCATATGGAGAACTATCACCCTACAAGAGAAGGAATTTGTCAGTTCCTCTGAGCATTCTGTGGTATTAAGATTTTATCAATTTCTCTCTAATTCTTCACTGTTGGTTAAGCATGTATAACATGCAGTTCTATAGTATTGAGGGCTAGAAGTTGACATCATTTCCCTTCTTGCTTCTTCCCCACCTCCTAGCTAAGCCAGACAGAGCCTCCTGCATTGTCCATGTGAGCCAGGGCAGGAGACCATGCCTAAAATACTGGCTGTCCTATTCCTGAGCTCTCATCTCAGTGTACACAGTAGATACCAGCCTCTCACAGGCTTCCTTGGGTTTCTTTAAAAGAAGTGGGTTTGGAAATAATTTCTCAGATACCCTGGACTCTAAATGTAATAGCAAACTGCATACTGAGCGTGCACATCTCAGTTCCTTTTCTGAGCCCACCAAAAAATTGCACCTGATTGGCATGGTGCATGAGTAGACACTCAACCAGAGTTAAATGGAATTTTGTCCAGGTTAGGGCTTTTGAAGAACTGCAGTGGCTGTAACCTATAGCTCCAGAACTGTGAACTGTCCAGGTAATAAGACGGCTCTTCTCAGGAGACATGTTGTTGGAGGCTGCGATTATACAAATCCCTTCACAAGTTGATTTTCCTTCCCAATTTATAGATGGCCACATAATCCAAAGTTAGCATTTGTTTTGTTTTTACCAAGAGGTGGCTGGGTAAAATGGGCTGGATTCATTGCTCTGCCCCCCAGAAACCTCTATTGAATTTAATGTGGTCTTTATGGGGGGCTTTTTTGTCTTCTTAATAACGTCTCCTAAATTAGCCAAAATATGATGAGGGCTTCACATTTGGAATAATTCACCAAAAGGGTTTATTTCGTATTTTACATTTGAGACATTTTTAAAACCTGCCTTTTGAATTGTTGAAAATATATTTTAAATATTATTAAAATGAGAAAAAAACAAGTAAGTCCTAGACTCTTGAGATGGGAAGAGACTACAAAGTCTGTGTCAGGTTATACTACATTCCCAGTATAACTGGCTAAAGATAGAAAACCGTTTTGGAACTAAGTGACCACACAGAGTAGGTTTGGGCCATGTGACAAGTTTCTGGCCCATGAGAAATACACAGAAGTGATCTAAGATGCCTAGAGGGCTCACTCTTAAAAATGTGCCATGTGATCCTAAAGTTTTCTCCCCCTGACATGTGTCGTGAGTTCTAGAAGGCAGACTCAGAACAGAAGCAGCTGCGATTCCTGACTCACCACTTGCAGGGAAGTTATAGTACCTGCATAGAATAAGATGAGCAAGAAATCACCACTCATTATATTAGCCAAGGATAGTTCAGGTATATGCCTCATACAGCACAGCCTATCCTAATACAAATAAGTTTAGTGATGAGGACACTGGACTGAGAGACAGGAGTCTTAGTTTCTATGAGATGGAACTATAAAAATTACAGATAATGAATAGCTTTTGATGTTGTTCAAAATGGCAATTTCATAGAATTCATCCTAATAGTTGCTCTTCTGTGACCAGCTAGATTTGTGACATTGAATGATCCACTGATCCCATGTGGATCTCATTATTCTCAAAGATAAAAATCAGACCTAATAGGTAACACCCCACCCAATAACAGCAGAATGCATATTCTTCTCAAGGATACGTAGAACATTCTTCAGGATATATATATTTAGGTATATGCTAAGCTGTAAAACAAGCCTTAATAAATTTAAAAGGACTGAAATTATACAAAGTATGTTCTCTAACCACAATGGAATTAAATTATAAATCAATAACAGCAAGAAATTTGGGAAATACACAAAATTAAATTAAAAACACACTCCTAAATACTCAATGAGTTAAAGCAAAAAAAATCACAAAAAATTAGAAAATACTTTCAAATGAATGAAAATAAAAGCACAACATACCAAACTTATGGACTATACTGAAAGCAGTGCTCAGAAATTTATAAATTTCTGCAAGGGAAACTTTAAAAAAGAAAAAAAGATCTCAAATTTAACTTAAACTTTCACCTTAAGGAAGTGAAAAAAGAAAAGCAAACTAAACTCAAAGCAGAAAAAAGAAGGAAATAATAAAGATTATAAGGGAAATAAGTGAAAGAGAAAGAAAAACAGCAGAGAAAATAGTGAAACAAAAATTGGATTATACACCATGATGAAGAGAGTCATCCCAGATCAACATAATTGATACACCTTATTCTAGATTAACCTAGAAAAAGAAGAGGAATAAAATTACTAAAATCAGGAATGAAAGGAGGGACATTACTGCCTAACTTACATAGTATTATGAGTGGATACTATGAATAATCATGTACCCACAAATTAGGTAACCTAAAGGAATGGACAAATTGCTAGAGACACACAATTCAAAGGATATAAAGGATAAAAAATGACCTACCTAAAATTGACTCAAGAAGAAACAGAGAATCTGAAAGTAGACCTATAACAGGTAAGAGATTGAATCAGTAATTTTTAAACTTCCTACAAAGAAAAGACCATGCCCAGGTGGCTTCACTGTTTAATTATACATTTAAATAAGATTAATACCAATCCTTCTGAAATTCTTCCAAAAAATAGAAGAGGATGGAATACATCTCAACTCATTCTATGAGACCAATATAACCCTGATCCCTAAACTAGACATAGACATCACAAGAAAACTATAGACCAATACCCCTTATAGCTAGACACAAAAACCTTCAGTAAAATACAAACTAACTGAATCCATCAACATAGATGAAGGATTGTACACCATGATGAAGTGCATCATGTCCCAGGAAAGCATGGTTGCTTTAACATCTGGAATCAATTAATGTACCATATTGATAGAATAAAGGACAAATAACCAGACTAAATAGAAGCTGAAAGAGCATTTGACACAATTCAACTCCCCTTCATGATAAATAGAGGCAACAAACTAGGAATAGAAGGTAAATTCCTCAGCCTGATAAATGGCGTCTATAAAACCCCACAGATTAACATCATACTTAATGGTGGAAGACTGAAGGCTTTCCTCCTGAGATCAGGAACAAGACAAAGATGTCCTTCTATTCAACATTTTACTATAGGTTCTAGATAGAACAGGCAAGAAAAAGAAAAAGAAGTGTTCATATTTGAAAGAAAGAAATGAAACTCTCTCTTTTTTCAGGTGACATGGTCTTACATATAAAAAATCCTAAGGACTCCACTAAAAAAAACATTAAAACTAATAAATGAGTTGAACAAAATTACAGGATATAAGATCAATATAGAAAAATCAATTGTACTTTTATGGACTAGCAATGAACAATCCAAAAATGAAATTAAGAAAATAATTCTAGAACCGCTAGTCCCTTTTTGGAGTCGGTTCACATTGCAGACCTGCAGGCCGGGTCAATTTATATTTAGGGTGATTATCCATAGGACTTCCGGGAAGATGGCGGTGTGAGCAGGGCGGCAGAAATCTCCTCCCAACACTATATTTAACTACGAAAACTCAGCAAATACATCTATTCCTAAAAGAGAGACGAGAATACACAGGAAAGCGCACAGCGTGCAGCTACACCCAAGAGCACTCGGCACACCAAGAGGCGGTCTTAAAGAGCCCAGCTGACATATGTGGCAACTATCAGTGACCAAATTATACAGCCATGAAAAGACAGAGGAATATGGTTCAGACCAAAATCAACCAGACAACCCCAGAGAGGGAGTCTGAAGGGATGGAAATGCACAGCCTCCCTGAAAAAGAATTCAGAATAAAAGTCATAACCATGCTGATGGACCTACAGAGAAATGTGCAAGAGCTGAGGGATGAAGTGAGGGAACTGAGGAAAGACAATGCAGAAATCAGACAAGCGATTGACGGGCTTAACAGCACAATGGATGAGATGCAAGAGACTGTTAATGGAATAGAAAATAGAGAACAGGAGTACAGAGCAGCTGAGGCAGAGAGAGATAAAAGGATTTCTAGGAATGAAAGAATATTAAGAGAACTGTGTGACCAATCCAAACGGAACAATATTCGCATTATAGGAGTACCAGAGGAAGAAGAGAGAGAAAAAGGGATAGAAAGTGTCTTTGAAGAAATAATTGCTGAAAACTTCCCTCGCTGGGGAAGGAAGTAGTCTCGCAGTCCACCGAAGCTCATAGATCTCCCAACACAAAGGACCCAAGGAAGACAACACCAAGACACATAATAATTAAGATGGCAAAGATCAAAGATAAAGACAGGGTATTAAAGGCAGCTAGAGAGAGAAAAAAGATCACCTACAAAGGAAAACCCATCAGACTATCATCAGACTTCTCAACAGAAACCTTACAGGCCAGAAGAGAATGGCATGATATATTTAACGTTATGAAACAGAAGGGCCTCGAACCAAGAATATTGTATCCAGCACGATTATGATTTAAATATGATGGAGGGATTAAACAATTTCCAGACAAACGAAAGTTGAGAGAGTTTGCCTCTCATAAACCTCCACTACAGGATATCTTAAATGGACTGCTCTAGATGGAAGTACACCTAAGGCTAAAAAAATGTCACCAGAGAAAATAAAATCATAGCAAAGAAAGCAGACCATCCAAATACTAACTAAAGGCAAAGAATAAAACACCTATTATAGAAAGAATGGAGGAGGACGAATAAGAAGGGAGAGAAATAAAGAAACATCAGACTGTGTTTACAATAACTTAACAAGAAAGTTCAGTTAGATTGTTAGATAGTAAAGAAGCAACCCTTGAACCCTTGGTAACCACGAATCTAAAGCCAGCAATGGCAATAAGTACATATCTATCAATAATCACCCTAAATGTAAATGGACTGAATGCACCAATCAAAAGACACAGAGTAACAGAATGGATAAAAAAGCAAGACCCATCTATTTGCTGCCTATAAGAAACTCACCTCAAATCCAAAGATATACACAGACTAAAAGTGAAGGGATGGAAAAAGATATTTTATGCAAACAACAAAGAGAAAAAAGCAGGTGTTGCAGTACTTGTATCAGACAAAATAGACTTCAAAACGAAGAAAGTAGCAAAAGATAAAGAAGGACATTAC
>JAVSCE010019351.1:0-20767 GCA_032199065.1 Smutsia gigantea
CAGAGCTTAATCCTGCTGGTGAACCCTGGGAGTCAATCTAGAAGAGTTACACCCATGGCCCCCCTCCACTCCGCAGCTGAGGGAGTTAGACTGTATGTATACATCAATTGCTGCCATCTTTACTTCAGGCCCATGGAGTGGGGAAGGGCATTAATCCCTTGTACCCTGCATTCCTGCTGGAGCATCTGGAGAGGATGGCCAACTTGCAGATACCTCTTTATACTGGCTTCCTCCCGTCCCTCTTTCAGAAATCCTTTCCTACTGTCCAGCTCCCTGGGATCACAGTCCCCAGTGAAGGAAGTCTTGTTCTCCAGCGTTACTTTGGCAGGAAAATCCCAGACTAAGATAAGGATTGTGTATTTTATCTTCAATTTCCCACACCTAACACCAAATTGTCACATGTCCATTTTTCTGTAAAGTCGGTGAATGAACCATGGGAAATGTAAAAAACCTTCGAAGAAGAGGAACCTGACAACAGGAGCAGAACTAGAGAGGTTCAGTGAGGCAATGAATTTCCATCTTTCTCATTATAAGTTTAAAGCAGTAAAACTTTTGTTTTTCCAAATGAAACATTACATACAATTCCAGAATAAAAATGGATAAAATAGGAGCCAGGAAGCAATGGAGTTTGTCGGTCTGAGTGAAGGTTGGGACGGCAGAGCTCTCACTGCGTGGCATCTCAAAGGTGGCTCCTGAAGCACCACAGGGACCTGAGGAGGTGGGCCAGTTTAAAAACCACTGCAAGACAGAGTCATTGCCCAAAGCAGGAATGTTGGGTTATCCCAAGTGTTAATTTTCTGAGTGGTCACTTGTTTGAGAACAGCAACTTTCGACGGCAGTGATTCAGACACATTGAGAGCAGGTCACAAAGGAGATAGGACATCAATGAGAATTTCTGATGTTCCATAGAAAGCATCAACTTTGCCCCCCTTAAAAGGGATAATCTAGTTTTGGAATGTTAAAGAAGAAAAGGATCACCAGTGGAGATATCTACCAGAGTTACGCAGAGAGGAATGTCAAAGATGTCAGAAAACAGGCCTTGCAGGGATGGGCTCAAGAGCTTGTAGCAGAGAAGTGTTCTTCCTGCTCCGTCAAGGACACTAAGATGTTTCATGGTTAGGAGAATGAGAGCGGGCTCATCCTTTTGCTATTGACCCTGCTTGATCAGGGAAGGAGCTATTGATCAAGTAGAATATGCTTGTATCAACTATTTTGGCATATAAACATTATAAAATTAGATTTCAGTATTATTTGGGCTTAGATGAAAATCATATCAATCCAAGCTCCTCACCATGTAGCTGAGAAGATGGAGGACCAAAGACATAGAGTGGCTTGCCCAGGGTCACAAAGGTGGTTAGTGGCACAGCCAGCTCTAAAACCCCAGGTCCACTGGGACCGCTACTGCTGCACTCTTTCCTATTAACTACATGCCCCTTCTAGAAGCGCTGGGAGTCAGAGATCCCAGCGTGTGTCTCACCTGCAAATCAGATAGCTACGCAAGTTTAGATAAAATCCCCTCGGCACCTCTGCCTCTTGGGCCTGCACCACTCTCCAGTAACACTAGGATTTTCAAAGAACGGAAACAGCAAAACCACCATTTTCTGAAGGACTGAAAAGCTGAACCTTGTATCCTCTGAATAGCAATGTGAAATATGAGATGCAAGTTCAGCTCGAGGCACAAGCAGAAAAGTTTTTGGTGGTCAGGAATCAATAGACCAGCTGACCAAGTTTTCTAGTTCTGGGTGAGCCATAGTCAAATTAGAAAAGCAATAATGTGATCCAGGATAGCAAAATTCAATTTTGCCAACAACACTGAGATTCCTTGAGGCAGCCCTTTTAAGATGACATTATAGACAGGATTATTTCCCATGTGTACCAATATGGCTGGGGAGAAAAACACATACATATATAACCCAGTGTGTGATCCATTCTATTCTGGAAACAAATTTTCTTGTTATTATATATCTATGTTTTTTAGAAAGAGCATTATAAAAACAGCAAGAGAGTGTAATAGAAAAAGAAATGAGATGCTGCAAGTCTTTTTTATGATGTTTTCACACGCAAAAAGGAAAAGAACTCACAATCATCAGATTTCTTAGAAGATGCAGTAAATATATTGTTAGCATCCCCATGACTCACTAACAAGATGTTGTCTGCAGGAAGGTGGGGCAGAAAAGCTGTCACCAAATTCCAGTCAATGATTTATAGTATTTGTGACTACCACATGCAAAGAGTGTCAGCTGGCAATTTATGCTGGCTGATGTAACCCAACAGACTCTTCTTCCTTTCTGACAACCAGTGCAGCAAGAAAGGTTAACACATTTCAGCTCTAATAAACAGAAGTAAACGGAGCAGTGGTGTTTGGTTCTATCTTAGTCATGCTTATGTGTTGGTTGGGTTTAAACACACCTGCAAAACAGTTCATGGCAGCCACTCAGACATTGTGACAGAAAGGAGGAAGTCAAAGAGAACAGAACAGTGGTTGTCAAACTTCAGTGTGAACAGAACGCCCCGGAGGGCTTGTTAAAACCCAGAGTACAGGGCCCCACCCCAGAGCTGCTGGCTCAGTAGGGCTGGGGCAGATGGGGTCCCAGAATTAGCATTTCTAGCAAGTTCCCAGGTGATGCTGATGGTGTTGGTCCACAGGCCACACTGGGAACCACTCAGTGGAGTAGAATATGGCCCTGTCGCATCTGGCAGGTGACTCAGACAAATCGGGGTCCACAGCTGGAGACAATACTTTCTATTCTCTGGAAAGCCACAGGAGCATAAAAGGAAGTACAGAGGGAGAGGAATTCATTCTGCCCGAGGGCCACCAGGTGTAGAGTAGGTGTTTTTTGAACTAGGCACTGAGGTGGAGAAGGGCCAGGGAAGGGGATTCCAGGCAGAGGACAGTAAAGGTGGCCTGTGGTAGATGAGTATAAATGGCCTTTAGCATTGCCACATAACAGGCTGCAGCAGAATGGTTACTCCACTTGTAACAACATACAAGAAGGGACCTGTTACCCTTGTTTAATCAGACATTCACACTGACTGCTTGAGGTGACTGCACACATAGAAAGAAAAGGAGAGGGAGTTGGCATGGCTGGGTTCCCCGGGATTGCCTCCAACTGATTGCCCACTGTTGTCTGCACGTAGTGCAAACTAGAGCCCCATGAATACTTATTCCTCCAAAACAGAGTGCATTTTTCTTAGCTCATAGTTTTCCCTAGGGAACTGTTGTTGTAACAGGTTACAGAGATCTAGTCATACTTAATAGTGTAGTGGGTTGGTGGTATTTTAGACATCTGATAGCAGTTGCAGGATATATTCTTTGGGACAAAGCAACTTTCTTGGCATCCTGAAATCTCATCTCACAGATGGTCCGCTGCAGATAAGGCTGTAGGTATGTGTCCAAGCATGCTTCAGCCAACAGCCAGTCTCAGTGGATTCACAAGGACTCCTTGATGGAAAGTAGGAAGGCAGGGATCGTGTTGCTGATGTCCTATGTGTCCTCTGTAGGTCCTAATGTGCACACAGTAGGGGCTGGATAAATGCTCTCACTAATGAATAGCAGGGATCAATGCAGACACACCCATCAGTCACTGTTGGGGGTTGTTCCAGCTGATGGCTGCTTAATAGAAAATCTTCCTGCGTTGGATAGACATAACTCTTCACATAGGTTAGCCCCCATCCCAATGTAAAACAGTCACTTTAGATAACTGTGCTCAAAATGATACATTTTATCATCAGGTTTTTTGAGAAATGTGCACTTAAAAAAAGACAAAACTGCATATTGCTTTATGGCTCAGGCAATATATCTCTGTCTTCTATTGTTTATTTAAGTCTTATTAGGGTCAGTTGTGCCCTGAATTATTCTATTTCTCATTTCTCTGTGCCATTATACTTCCAAATATTCCAAAAATAAAGCCCTTTTATCCCCCATTTTATGTTTTATGGAGAAGTATTGAGTATGACAGGGCCTGTCATCACCTAATGAGAAATGGCTCATGGGCCACTTATAACTAGTATTGAGATGACATTTTCCCCTCTGAGTCTCCACAAGAAACTGAGGTGCACAGGCTCTAAGACAAAACAATGAAGGACCAAAGAGAAGACAACAGCCAAAGAAAAATAGAAGAATCAGCCTTGTGAATTTAGGCTTGGGCAGGTACTATTTTCAAAGACATCTTGAAAAATTTCTCTTAGAAAAAAACAGACAAGTAAGGAGACATGAGGGAAGAGAGACTTGGTATATCACAAGGTTTACCACTTCTCAGTAGGCTTCTTGCACTAGTGACCCAACCTTCTCACAAAGATAAAATGCCCTCCCATTGTCTGCTCATCATGGAACCTGTAGTAGAGAAAGTCATATCCAGATGGGTCCCGAATGACAAGATGACAGTCATTAGCAGGGCACACATGCATACATATGGCACTGCTTCAGAATTAATACTAGGTATCACACTGCAGACATGAAATACATATTAGAGAACTGCCATGAAGTACTGGATACTTACAAACACCGTTTTTCTTTTCTGACGGCATAATGAAAAGTTCCAAAGCACTCTTGTCTTTCAAAGTATAGCACTGTTTTGTTTAGAAACTTGGTTTCGTTTCTCAGTAGATCTTTAGATACGTGCCAATAGTCATGGGGATGAGGATGGGTATAAAGATAAAATCCCAAACTCAAAACTGCCCCCACTAATGCTTGGGATCTTGAAAGCCAGAGCAGGTGCCCGAGTTATGAATTGCAATTTTGTGAGGGAACAATCTGCCAGCAACTTAATGCCAAACAGCAACTGTTCTCCAGAAAACAGCTTGTCTCCTTTGGTAGTATGGCGATGCTTGAAGGATGAAAGGTTATCTGAATAGGCATGGAAGTAGGACTTGGTTTTATTGCAAGTGCTATGTCATATCTGGTCCTGCCATTTTTACCTAAATTCCCTAAATCTCTGAGTGGGAAGGAAGTCAACATTTATCTAGGCTGGTGCTTCTCAAACTTGAATGTGCTTATGAATCATCTGGAGATCTTGCTAAAATGCAGGTTTTGGTTCAGCAAGTCTGGAGGAGGGACCTGAGATTCTGCAGGTCTAACAAGCTCCCAGGTAAGGCCAGTGCTGCTGGTCTGTGGAGAACATTTTGAGTTGCAATAACAAAGACCAATTTTGCTTGTTGACCTATAGCTTTCAGCCTGTCTAGTGTTTCATAATTATGTCAGAGGTAATTTGTTACTGATGCTAGTTAAATTACCAAGTTTGTTTCCACTGTAACTATATGAGTAGCTCTTTCTACTGCATATTTCTATCCCTCTCTCTATTTATATCTATGAATGAAAGTAGCTTAAGGTTATCCCCATAATAGCAATACTCTCCTTGACATTGAAGAGTAAAGGAAAAATTTTCTTCTGCCCTTCAAGGTTCTTTTGGCTGGTCTAAGAATTAAATTGACATGAGACAGATTAACAGGAGAAAATTTAATTTAATTATGTACCTACAGGGGCTCCATAAGAATGTAGACCCACAGGTGTTCTGGCAATTGGCATTTATATTTGCCATCCAGAGCTGAGGAGAAGGGACCAGGGGGTCCAGGACCTTAAAGGGAAGGAAGACAATTCACAGGAAGATGAAAAAGAGTAAATGTTTACTAAACATTTGCCAGGCCATCCAGAAACAACAGGACATAAAAATTTTAATAAACAGACTTGGCTAAATTCCTCCCTGTATACCACCCCTCATTCATATTATACTGTAGTTACTATGGGATAGCTCCCTTCCTGGAGCAGGTCCTCTATCAAAATTCTTTTAGCCAATTAGGGAAAGGTCAAAGGTTCTTCCTGAGTCTTCTGTTTCCTTAAAATAATCAGCCTAAAATAATAAACATGCCAAAGAGACACATTTTGAGGTTGCAAATTTTGCTCCCCTACATCTACCTTCTGACACACTATCCTTAGTGGAAGAGAAAAAGGTAGATTCCTGCGCAGGAATTACACATAGGCCTGGTTATGCCTTTGGGTATATGTTCCACATGAGAATGTCATCTGCTATGAGCAGAGAAAAGATTAAGAATTGCTAATCTAGTTTAATCTCTCAAATGGTGATTTGGAAAACAGGTTACATTAAACCCTAAGTGAATCTGTACTGGATTTTTTCTAATTTACAAAAATAATATATCCCCATTCAATGAATTTCCACAGCGAATATCTGTGCAAAGGAAGAAGTAAGCAACTCTGTGTATTCCCTCCAACCCTCTGTTAACTGTTTGCTGTGTATACCTCCTGAGTTTTTCTATACTTACATAAGCATATTTTTAAAAATAAAGTTAAGTGTATCAATTGCTTTGCCATTTGCTCTTCTTACTTAATATTTTAGAAACAACTATTGCATATCTACTAGAAAAATGTAACAAAGTCTTTTCTTATTTAATATTTTTATCAGTTAAAAATAATTTTCTTGGGCTTTATTCCACTGTTGTGATCCATAAACTACTTTTATTAAGAAGAAAATGATTACCAATCAGTGTGTTTTCCCAGGACTCTAGAATGTAACTTCCACGAATGCCAAGATCTTGTCTGGATCAGACATATTCCAAGATCCTACAGAGGAACCTGGTACATAGTAAGTGCCTAATAAACATTTGCTTAATGGATCAATATCAGCCAGTGTCAGGACAGTTGGGAGGTGGGTGAGGAGATCAGAATCGGCTGCCAAGGGAAGGGGCTGAGGCATGCCATATAGCTATTAAATGTTTGCCCTTGACAGGATACAGTAAGAATCAACATGTTAATTGGGTAGGTAAATTGTGTCTGTGTCTAAATTTTATTTAATGGCTGGTCACATAACAAAATGTTTTTGCTTAATTCTAGCAATGTGATAAAATGGATATATATTTTATTTGCTTTTTTAACCTGAGGTGAGTTCATTAAAAAAACCTGAGGAATGATATATAATTGATTAATTAAATTCTGTCATGTGATTTATTGATATTCTCTTTTATGATAAAGAGTCATGATATATAAGGAATTGACTCTTGAACAACACAGGCTTGAACTGTGCAGGTCCACTTATATATGGATTGCGTTCAGTAAATATATTGGAAAACTTGTGGAGATTTGTGACAGTTGAAAAAACACCTCCTTGCTAGCTCACTTTATTGTAAAAATACAGTATATAATACATATAATATTCAAAATACATGTTCACTGACTGTGTTCTCAGTAAGGCTTCTGGTCAACAGTATGCTATTAGTAGTTCAGTATTTGGGGAGTCAAAAGTTATATGTGGATTTTCAACTGCATTGGCGGGGAGATGGTCAGCATGTTGTTCAAGGGTCAGCTGCATATTTAGGCTTATGTAAAGACTTTTGTCCCCAACTCTTCCCAATCTTCAGAAAACATTCATTTATTCATTGAGCAAATATTTCTATCTTCAGCACTAGGACCTAGGGGACATGTATATAGATCTTGGCAGTAGAATTAGGATGAGAGGGCAGGATGGAGGAAATATCAGCATACTGAGGACCCTCAACCTTAGCACAGTACTATGTTTTAGAAGGCTGGAAACCTTCACAGCCACTCAGTAATTATTATGTTCAGCCTCCAAGTTAAAGAAATTTGGACATGCATTTTGTGAATCAGGAGAAAACCAGGCTGGTCCATATTTTGTACTGCACTCTTCCATGGCCTAGGGTTCCATGTGGGGACAAAAAAAAAATCATCAAATCATATGGTTTTGAGATGATCTAGGACATCTAGAATTTTGAAGTTGTTATGCAAAGAGAACAAAGACTCTTTGCTTCAGGACAATTAGTTATAAAGATTCACTCAAGCTTTGAACGTGTTTGTGTGCAATTCTACACCTTTTAAGATGCAAATCATCTTGTCAGATAAACCAGAGGAGAGATCTGTTGAAAGAATACCGTGGACTTTGGCAGTTTAATAAAAGGCCCATTTTCAAAACATTGCCTTAGTAGTATGGGTCATGTCAGGTGATTTCATTTTGATGCTACTTGAAGTTGATGAAGGGGCAATAACTTTTTTGACAAATGGTGTAATCTAATAAAGTGAACACAGTAAGGATGGGGGAGGCCAGATTCTGTCCTCATTTCTGTGGCTAAGAATCTTGGTGAACCTGAACAAATTACTTAGCCACTCTGAGCCTCACTTTCCCCAGGTACAAACAGAAAAAATTCTAATATCTTCTTGACAGGCTGTAGAAAGGATCAACTGAGACATTGTGTGAAACACTCACTCAGTATCTGGCATGCAATAAGTGGTCAACAAAGTTAATGCGTTGGTAGGAATAAAACATATATTCTAAGTGTGAGAGTATTTGTATTAGTTTATTTTACTATAAATTTCTTATACTTCTCCCTTGGAGAAAGGTCTAGCCAACACCTGGACTCAGCTTCCCGCTCTCATTTGACCAGTCCTATCATTTGCCTTTAAACTTGTATTTTGGCTGGAACTTTGAGAGCTAGAAAACTCAAAGAAGAAAAACAGGAGAAAGAACAATATTTGAAAATTGTACTTCCTTGCAATCTAGCCTTGAACCTATTTGGCCAGATCAGTCCGCAGTGGCGCTGAAGACATTGTTTGCTCTCTCACTGGCCCAGGAAGAGCTGTCAGGAATTGCTCTCCCCTTTCTACTTACACAAGCCCGTTCTGAGTCTTGGTTTCTTGGTTAAGCACTTCCGAAACACATATTCTTTAACGGACATTATTTTAGCTCCTTCAGAGTCATTGCCATCTATCATGCTGAGCAATCTTAGTATTCAACTGTCATTAAATTAATATGTATATATGGAGTAGAAAATGATAGGAAGAAGACACTGTGCTAAGGCTTATGACAGAAAAGCAAATATTTCAAATTTGTCATAGTGCAACCACATGGTTATAAGGCGTGGCATTTTTAACATGTAATTTAATAGTCATAAACTTGCATCTCTCTAAAATAACATGAATTGTTAGTCTTGTTACTGTCACCCCAACATATATTATTAGTCCATCATTACTATAGGTATTGTGGGAGATGTATAAACTTGGCCTTCAGCTCATTCTCTCTAGTCCTTCCTATTAGGTCTATACACTAGTCTGAAATAAAGAAACAAATAAATACAACTATGTACAATAAAAGTCAGATCCCTTCTGTCCCTTCTAACCCATTTTCTAGGCAGGAGCAGAGTGATCTTTTTAAAAAGCAAATCAGATCATGTTTTATTGTCTTTCCATTGGATCTAGGAAAATAATCTAAATTTCTTCCTTGACAGCTCTATTATATGGGCCCTGCCTCCTCCCTCTCTGTCCTCATCTTCCCCTGTCTCCCCTCAATGGCCTATCTTGCTGTTCCTCTAAAGGCATCCTTGGGAACTTTGCATTTGCTCTTCTCTCTGTTTAGGGTGCTCTGTCCCTAGTCTCTTGCATTTCAAGGTTTTCATGTCTCAGCCCAAAGACCACTTCCTCAGTGAGGCTTTCCATAACCACCCATACTAAATTAGCAGCCTCACCCTCCAAATACTCTCTATCTTTCTGCTTATTCTTATTCTTATTCTTATTATTTAATACGGCACTCATCACCATCCCAAATCATGTTCATCTCTGTTTTCTCATTTGCTGTCTTTTCCCACTAGCATGAAGGCAAGACCTTATGCATCTTATTCACTGATATAGTCCCAGTACCTGAATCAGTCCCAGGCAAAGACCAGGCACTCAATAAATATTTAGATGAATCATATGGTGATGTATCAGAGAGGTGGTATGTCTCTCTTAGGTGCCTGATAAACTGTATTATTATCTAAAGGCAGGTTCTCATTCAAGCTCTGTATTTATATAGCTGTGTCAGCTTAGGCAAAGTATCCACACTGCTGAACTTTACTTGATTTGTCATTAAAATGAGGAGAAGGATATAGCAGTGTTTTTCAAGTTGGAACCAAAAAATTAATAATGGATATACTCTTTGTAATATTTTAATATTTCAAAAAGGTTGATGGAAATCTGACATTTTATCCATATTATATTTGTAGGGAGCAAATACAATATCAATTTTTGGGCTTTGTCTAGGATTCTATTAGTTCACAATAATTAGTAATTTTGTGTCTTTTATTTACAAGAGGGAGGGGTAAACAAGCTAAGGATAATTTCATTTGTAGCAATAGTTTTTCGAAGAAATTTTGAAAGGAAAATTCTTCAAAGAAGTTTTTTCAAAAGAAAAGTTCTTTTTCAAAGATTTGAAAACTTCTCAAACAGAAAAATTCTTTCAAAAGAAAATTTCAAAGGAAAATAAAAGAACGTGTTATTGGGGCTGAAAAGGCATTGGTGGAAATAAGCTGTAAGTGTCTTATCAGCTTCAAAAGTCTCTGATTCTTAGTACACAATTCAGAATTCCTACTTGCAAGCAACAGAGTCCATTCTAGCCAGTTACCACAGAAGGGGATTTAATAAAGAACTGCAGGTACCTAAAAATGTCAGCAAGGCAGCAAGTAGCAATGACTAAAAACATCTTGGGATTACAAAATATTGATACTCTAATTCTGTCATTGTCAGATTGATGTTTACACAAAATTTCTTGGTTAAAGCATATATAATATCAATGTTGATAGGCTTGAACAGTCTCCTAAGAGATCTCCTTCTATCCATTTCTTTTCCTCTAATTAGTTCTCCACCAAGAAGCCTGAGTGAGCTTTCAAAATGCAAGTCTGATCATGTTAGCCAAGCTTTCTCTCTCTTCCCTAATTACCTCAAGCAACAGAAAGATTTTCTGCACTTCTTAAGATGAAGATTAAGTCTTGTTATGTCCTGGCCCCTGCTTTTCCTGTCTCATCTTGTGACATGTTACTCCTAGATTTCTCCGCTCTAATCACACTGACTTTCTTTTAGGTCCACTCAGTAGCCATATTCTCTCCTATGTGAAGACACTGGCAATCTTGCCCACTACCCCAATCTCACTCCCAGGCTAGATAACTCCTGTTTCTCCTTCAGATCTCAGCTCGAGTATCATGTCCTTGGGGAGCCTTTCTACAACTCCCAGATGACCTCAGGTCTCCATGTTATATATGTCATAATGCCATGTATTTTCCTTCAAAGTTGGGTGGATATTTGTCCATCCTCCCACCCACCCTTTTGGCCTACCACTAGCCTAAGTTGTTAGTCAGGAAAATTCCTTGGTGTGGAATTTTGGAGTCAACATATTTGGGAACAAACTCAGCTGACTCTTGGTAAACATGCAGCACAACTGATGGGGAGAGAAAGAGCACAGTAAATCAAGAGGGGGGATATAATACTCAAATACACAGTGTATCATGGGAACCTGTCAGCACATTAAACAGTGGCAATGGATATCCCTGCCAGATTCCTCTTCTTTGAGGACTTATTTGAATATCTCTATATTGGTTTCCTATTGCTGCTGTAACAAATGACCACCAACTTGATACCTTAAGACAACACACACTTATTCTCTTAGAATTCTGGAGGTCAGAAGTCTGAAATCAGTATCACTGGGCTAAAATCAAGGTGGCTGCAGGGCCACACTATTTTCATAATCTCTGGGGGGAGTATCTGTTTCCTGTCTTTTCTTCTATAGCTGTATTCCCTGATTCAGGGCCCCTTCAGTCCCCACATTTGTTGTCTTCTCTGGTGGTGTCTCCCTCTACCTCCCTTTTATACGGCATGTGATTGTATTGGGCCCATACAGATAATCCAGAATAATCTCTCCATCTCAAGGTCTTTAGTTTAATCACATCCACAAAGTTCTTTTTTTTCATGTATGGCTACATATTCATAGGTTCCAAGGATTAGGACATGGACATCTTGGAAACCATTATTCAACCTACCACATTCTCTCTCCTGTATTAGATTTTCAGCTTCTAGAGGGCAAGGCCTGCATCTGCCTTTGTTCACTGTTGTGCTTAGCAGACCCTTTGACCTATAGTAGAAACTTAGAAAATATCTTCTAATGAGTGAATATGATTCAACATCTTTTCAAAGGATTAGAATCATATATGGCTTACTTTTGAAAAATGTAGTTTATAGTTTTGTGTTGGGATTAGAGTAGAGCACCTAAAACTTTCATTTACTAATCCTTCACAGGCTAAGTATACACTTAGCACTAACATTACTTAATATTAGCACTAATATTTAACAGGTATTAATTAAATGATTTGCATAAATTTATGACTGTAAGATAATTTGTCCTAACCTTTATTTCACAGAGGAGGAGATGTGGATTCAGGAAACAGAAAATAATTTGCTTAAGTAGACTGTGGAAAAGAGGTCTAGTGCAGATTTGAACAGAGGTCATGTTCGTTGCATCAAATGAGATGTATGATAATTGAAGTCTTTAGTATCACATACAAGTTGTGAGACTAGGAGAAAGTTACTTTTTCTTTTCATGCTTCAGTTTATTACATTCTATGAAATGAAGGCAATATTTGCCTTTAATATTTGTGATAAGGATTTAGTTACACAATGCATGTAAGTACACTTAAGACAATGATAAATGTTACTGATTCTTGCTCTTTCCTTAAATTGTTGACAGTGCATTTAGGCATTTTTTTATTTGTGATTTTCTTTCGAAAGTAATCACTAAACACCAAAAGAGAATTTCTATATAAAGAGACAGCCCATGAAGGATGTAATGCAAGGAAGATTACAGTTATTTTAGATTTCTTAAGAACAGGTTTTTTTAAGACCTTAATGCTGACTGATTCTTAGTTGTAATGGCTAAAGTAACTAATTTACTCTTAGATTCCAAGTTGCTGAGTAACTGAAAGCTAACAGCCATAAAGGTAAAGATTTAGCAGCTTATTTTTGTCTTGAAGTATTTGCTAAGAAAAACATCATAGGGAATTTATCCCTTTGTCCTTCAAGATAGGGAATCACAATTCCATAATACTGTGTGAATGTTTTAGGGCAGAAATGAATTATAAATATGATAGTTCAGAGATTTCTGTCAGAAAGCCCCTTAATCTTACAACAATACAGAAGGAAAGGACAGATCATGAACCCTGAGCGATAGAACAAAACTTGTCATACAGAAAGCTAAAACAGGCACACAAGACCCTGGGAACAGTTATCATGTAAGCAATAAATAAGCAAAAGAGTATTTTTTTGCAGGAAATCGGAGCCTAAGGCAGTAGGATACTTGTAGAAGGATGTTCACTGTTGCATTGTTTATGAAAGGAAAAAAACTGGGAAGAGTCCAGCTGTGATTGGCGAGTGATTAAATAAATCAGAGTGCATTTAAACTCCTGAATATGACAGCAGTTAAAAACAATGATGTAGGTCCCTATGTGCATACATATGAACAATACAGATATGTTCTTAAGTTGAAAAACCAAAGTGCTATTTATGTTAAAACAAGACAAAACAGAAAAGTATTTATTTCTGCTTTATTTCTATAGAAAAACACTCAAAAGTATATGCACCCCAGTGACATACCCTAATTGATAACCTCTTTTGTGTTTTAGAGGGAGACAGTTCTGTGATTGGATGCAGTGGACAAGAAAGACTTGTAGCATTATCCATCTTACGTGCTTTTTTAAAAACTGTAAAACCTGTTCATGTTAATTATTATTATATCATGATAATTTGGTTGAATTAGAATTCTACTTAAAAATCATTACTTAATGGTGCTTTTAAAAAGGTGCTCCATTCTTTTCTGACATCCTGCGTGGATGATTGTATTAGGGCTAAGGTAATTCTCATTCCTATGGAAATGACCTATCTCTCTGGGTGGTTTTAGAGAATTTTTTCTTTTGTCTCAGTATTTTCAAATCTCACAGCATTTCACACGGTGGACCTCTAAATTAGAACTTCTGATTTAAAAACTGCCTGTCTTCTCAGGTTTGAGGAAGTCTCTTACTTATTCACTAATTTTCTCCTCGATACTTTCTTTGGTATACAATTCTTAAATGTTAGATATTTTTCTATATTTCTAATATTTTCTTTGATAAGTTTATTCATTTTGCCTTTTGAAGGTCAATATTCTGGGAAATTTTCTGAATTTTATTGAAGAACCCTTAATTGAACTTGATATTCCAGTAATCATGTTTTTAATTTCAAAGACTTTTATTGATCTTGGATCATTCCTTTACCATTGCATCCTCTTCTTGTTTTATATAAGCAATAATGCCACAAATATCTTTGTTCACTCTGCTTTTCTTTCAAGGTTTCATCTGCTTCTAAAATTATTTCTTTCTCTAGAAATCTAGTCCTCTGTTTATCTTAATTTTTTTCATTCATGTGTAGATCTTCCCCCAAATGTCTTAAGATCCATGGCTTTTAATGCATATACAAGACTGGCCTTTATAGGAAGGCAAAATGCAGTGATTAATTTTATGTGTCATCCTGCCTGGGCCATGAGGTGCCAGATATTCGGTCACATATTATTCTGGGTTTGTCACTGAGGTTGTTTCTGGATGAGATTAACATTTGAATACATAGACTGAGTAAAGCAGTGCCCTCCCGAATGTGGGTGGGTGTTCCTCATGCAATCTACTGAAGATCTGAGTAGGACAAAAAGGTTGAGTAAGAGAAACTCCTCCTGCCTGTTTGAGTCCAGACTTTAGTTTTTTCCAACCATTGGACTCAGACTGAAACACTGGCTTTTTCTTGGGCCTCGAGCCACCAGCTTTTGAACTGAACTTATATCATCAGCTTTCCTGATTCTCCAGTCTTTGGGCTCAGACTGAACTACACCACCAGCTCTCTTAGGTCTTCACCTTACTGACTGTGGATCTTAGGACTTCTCAGCCTCTATAATCACATGACTGAATTCCTTATAATAAATCTCACTTTATATATATATGAATATAAATGTATATGTATTAATAATATATACTAATAAACATTAATAAATTAATAAATGTCTCTTTATGTAAATATAAATATGTATATTTATATCTCCTTAATATATTTGCTCAAAGTTTTTGGTTAGTGTTATTAGTCAGGGTTCTCCAGAGAAACAGACTATATATATGGGTATGGGTGTGTGTATTATATATACAAATATAGGTTAGTGTTAACAATTGGTTAACATATGTATAAAACAATAGGATATCCCATATGCAATATATCCTATTAGTTTTGTTTCTCTGTAGGTCCCTCACTAATTCACTGACCAAGAACTTTTTGCAAATATTTGGTGTTTGTCAGCTGAGGACTTCACATTAATGGAATCAGGTCCCCACCTGATAACTATTATGCTGGGATTCCCCAAATTCTAGAAAGGGAAGACTATGTTCTGAGGCACCCCAAACAATTGTATATGCCCTAATTTACTCCAGATATTTTTACTTATTTCATTTCGATGGCCCTTATTTATATATTGAGAGATGGGAGTGCACAATAACGTCTTGCGCACTGTTTTGCATGCATATATTGGAGAGAGATTGAGGAAGCCAGCAATTACATGTATAGATGCTGTTTTTATCACTCCTTTTTATTCCTGCACCTGTCATGCCTGCCAGCTTCCACAGTGAATTCCTTTCTAGGGCTCTTCCAACTCAGCTATTCCTCCACCCTTACCCACTGCAACCCATCTCTGCATATAGTGCAGACTTCGGTTTCCTCCTCTTTGCTTCATGTGTTTTTTTTTTCTATTTCTTTCTTTATTCTAGAAATTTGTTGACACCCCTTATCTGATAATGACCTGCATTCCCATTTTTTTCATTCTTAGGGGATCATCCCTTTTCCAAAAGTTTTGCTATTATTGTAGTAGGATTTCTTAAGGGAGAAGAGAAAAACATGTGGTCATTTGCCGTCTTTAGCCAAAGAAAGGTTTTAGGGGTGTTTTGGGTTACAGAAGAAAAAGCTGAAAGGAGGGAATTCTTTTGATTATTCCTATTCTGTAGTAAATCATATTTTTGGGGGGGTGTCAAAATTAGCATCCATCCAATATGACTTTTCATAGTCCTGTAGTAAGTAAAAGTAGGCCCTTTAAGACCATTCGTATGTGTGTGTGTGTGTGTGTGTGTGTGTGTGTGTGTGTGTGTGTGTGTGCCTATGAAAGTGTGGTTGCTTGTGCTGTATTGGAGGCTCATCTAGAACCATGGCTTTTACAAATGGGGGATTAGTTGGCAGCAAAGCTCAAAAACTATAAATAATAGATACATGATAGATTAGATGATAGACAGATGATAGATAGATAGATGTAACTTGCGATGAATCTCATCTCTAAGGTTGGGGATAGGATGGGGGTAGAGGCTAGTTTAAAGCAGGAAAGGAAAATAATGATGTTGGTTATATAGCAGCAATGTTATCCTGACCCTGGGTTACAAGTATGACAAGACTGCAAAGGGCTAAATACAAATGTCTATTTCACCATGTTGCCTATGAGGCATGCGGGTAAATGGGAGGAAAGTTGCAGAAAATACGGCAGCATCATTTCTGATCAGGCACCTCTTATTTGCATATTCAGCTATCATCAAGATAGTTCTCCAGCTTTCCTACTGGCCAGTAACAAACATGGTTTTTGGATCTTTCTTCCCCTCACCCTGCATGTACTGGCCTCCTTGATCCTGGAATGTCCTTCTGAAAATCCTATTAAGCCAGGAAAAAGTATGTGAACATGTGGCTTCCCCCTATCTGTCTGGATGGTTATTTAATCCTCACTTTCTATCATCCCTTATTCATTCAGATCCCACATGGGAATCAATTGAAACCACATTTCCAAACAAAATGAGGCCTTGATTTATACATGAAACAATGCAAGTCTTCTCTGGTCCCTTCTGGGCAAGGAGAATAAATGTCTTACCCTTAGTGGTAATGGTCTGAGGGGTCAAAGTTTACCTTTCTTTACATAGTTTATAGATTTCTTGAATTTCAGAGTCGAAATGGTCCTTACAGTATTCATTTCACAGAGGAAAAAACTTAGGCCCAGAGACATGATAATTAACCCAAGGTCAAATGTTTAGTTTCTCAAAGGTTCTGGGTCTAAAACCTTTGTCTTCTGACTATTACATTCAGCTCTTCTTCCATAATAATCAAAATAATACTAACAGCCAACTTGCATAGCTATGAAGTGCCAAGTTTACATTTACACTTGTAATATCTCCAAGATATGTATGACTATTATACCCATTTGACAGCTAACAAAGGTGAATTGAAGAGATGCTAAATAACCTATCCAAGGTCACACACTTAGTAAGCTGCAGACCTAGGATTCACATCCAAGCAATCTGGCTCCATAATCTGTATGCTTTGCCATTATACTATCCTGCCTTTCTGCATGTGGAGGCTCTCATTTTAGTGGCTATATTTCTAAAACGAGACATTCTTTACTAATTTCCAGTGTGATAAATAGTATAAATAACCCTGTAAGCACAGAAATGCTTTGTCAATGACAAATTGGGCAGGAAAAAAAAAGAAAGAAACTTAGGTAAGAAAATAATAGAGGAGAGGAATTAGGAGGACTTCCCATTTGATCACAGATGTAAGCTGCAGAGACCCTGGAGCACAGCGGGTGCACTGCCATTGGAAAATGACAGAATGGAACATGGACAAAGTTACCTAGAGCTGCAGCAGCTTTTTGTATTCTTTTCTCACTAGGCATTTTGCCAGTTGCTCTTAGAAAAGCACATCATGTCTTCTGTTGCGCTTTCAGACTCTGTACATACTAATATGAACTGGAACTGAGAAACATACATCACTGTAAAACTTTGTCTTGCAGGCTTAGATGAAAACTTGGCTCAGACTCTCCTGGTAACTATAGGCCGGTGCAGGAGCCTATGACCATAAGCCCATGTAGTTTATTCTTGTGGGAGAAGCCAGCTCCCAGCCCTGTAAAACCTTTACAAACAGTAACTGTAGCAGTTATCTATTGCTGTGTAACAAATCACCCCAGTACTTAATGGCTTTAAACAACAATTTATTACTTCTGATGATTCCATGAGTTGGTTGGGTGGTTCTTACATTTAGTTTTGCCTGGAATCACTGAATGTGGATATATTGAGCAGAAGGGGGTAGGGGACTGGAGTTCTGTTAGGAAAGCTGGTCTAGGCCATTCTCTTCACATGGATTTTCATCCCAGACTTTTTGCCTCATGATTCTCTTGGGTTTCCAAGACAGCAAAAGAAAAAGCTGTAAGACCTTATAAGGCCCTAGTCTAGAGCTTGTGCTGCATCACTTCTGGCACATTCTGTTGGCCCAAGCAAGTTATAAGGCCAACCTTCATTCAATGTTACAATCCATGACTACATGAGTTCATGAATTCAGGGTGGTATGGGCCATTGGAGGCTACCTTGTAGCAATCTAACACTCAGGACTTTAAAGTCAGACCAGTCTTTCTCTTCTCTGACTGGCTGGGACAGCAGCAGCTGGAGTAAGAGGGGAAATAAGCATTCATTACTGAGGTTCCCTTCCAGAAAAAAGAATCATGCCAAAGGAGATGCAAGAAATATTTATTGAGTCTTTCCTTGTTATAAGCGATTATCCTGGCATCTAAGTGACTCTGACTTGCCACTGCCACGGGAGGTTGTGTCAGTGTGGATTTCACCCTAGGATGTAGTGGAGTATGTCTGGCTTAAAGTTGGTTAGGGCTGAAAGGAAGGAAGGGAGTGGTATAGAATGCAGTGGTGCCATAGGGCTGTCATACCCTGAAGACAGGGTTAATAAAATAAATACCCATGTTGAAAAGACAGAGGGGATTCCTACAAGAATATTAATTAAAGCTTTGCTTCCCCCTCCAACATGCTCAGTAGCAAAGCTGGCAAGTTCCCAGTAATAGAAGATTGCTCTTTCCCAGTCCTTTACTAGAATATGCTGACAAGGAGGTAGCCCAGTAAGGAATGTGTATGTGTATGTGTGCATGTGCGTGTGTGTGTATGTTGGTGGGGGGCATGTATCACAGGAGATCTTTTAGAACAGATGTTTCAACAGTACATACATGTCTGCATCAGATAGTCTTAAAATTTAATCCTGCAAAAATCTTAATAAACTTCTAATTTGTAGAGTAAAACAACAAGATAGTCATCTGAGCACTATAAATGGACCTAACAAGAAAAAGCTTCTTCTTCCCTTCATCCAGACAAATCCTGATTATCCACAAAGCAAGCAGGTAGGTTTGATTAAAGTCTAGTTACTAGGCTATTTCTCTACATTTCTTGTTGGTATCCATACCCAAAACAAGTGCCAAAGGTAGGGTATTCCATAGGGCCCTGTAAAAATGTCTGGTAACTATTTGGAGTAGTTCTACAACTGATTTCCTGTGAATGGAAGGTTCATGAATGTTAGAGGTAGGAGAAGGCCTTTTCTGGAAGAAAATATCAGATATAAATTTCACTTCATTTGTATTGTGTACCAGTCCTCCTGAGATTAATCCCTAGACACAGAGGTGGCTCAGATCTGTCAAATGGATCCTTAGGCCCCTTGTTCAGGGTTTCCTGCTTGAAAGAAGGTATATCAGCAATCCAACTAACACAGTCCACATATTCTGGTGTCTGTCCAGGTAAGGGGCACCCAAAAGTCAATGATGGAAAGAAAATTATACATGCTTTTTGCTGCCTTGACAATATTTAGCAGAACAATAACATTTGATGGTACACAGTCAGGGATGAAGAGAAAGGGGAGATGGAAGAAGTAGATTGAAATGTTTCTTAGATCCCATGTGATTCAAAAGATAAAGTGTTTATTCTTCCATTAAAATTTTAGTAATTTACTTGAGTGCTACAATGATGAATTATGAACCTATTCAGGAAGTTATCCTGACTCCTCTAGGCACAGTTTTCTCTGTGTTTTTCTACTACTTTGTACATGTCATGGCTACAGGGCTGGTTGCACTATTCACAAAGACTATAAGCTACTGGAATTCAGGAACTATGTCCCATTGCTTATACCTGGCCTAGCACTTAGCATAATGCTTGGTGCATATATTTAAAAATACACTGGAATGAATTAGATTAATATAGTGCAGTGTGTGAAGCTTCCATATTGCTATCTGAGATTAGTACACAGTGATGAGATCTGGTAAAAATCAGAAGATAATTTATTATTTTAGAGTAAGACTAATTTAGTCAGATAGCACTCATAAAGATTATAAAATAATAGTTTCCTTTAGTGAAAGACCTTACAAAAAGACAATAGTATGACAATAAATGGTAATACTTTAAGGCTGATGCTAATATACCAATTTATGAAAAAATATAAAGAAGAATTTCAATACTTGACTCATAGGAGTATGACTATGTTCAAATTATGCATACAATCTTATGATCAAAAGATAAGATAAGCCAGAAACCAGTGTGAGCCAAGTCAAGAAGCAGAAAGTTTATGTGAATACTAGGCTGTCCAAAATCCATGCTTCATTGTCCTATTTATGACTCCCTTCCTCATGTTAGTAATGAGAAAACTTCATGCAAATGAATTAGATAGCAGGGACAGAGCACCAGTGGTCTAGGTAGCTTCAATTTGGAGAAGGACTGGGGAGAAGTTTGGGAGAGCATTGTGTTGTATACAGAGGATTCTATCACAAGAGGAACTGGGTGGTAATAAAAGACATTGCCAGGTCTGTAGATTGGTGCTAAATTGGGGAGGGGGGAGTGATATTAACAGATGGAAGAGAAAGCAAAACTATTAAATTCCCATTGTGTTGCCAACATATCTCAAGCAGATGCCTCTTCAAGCAAGAAAAATGCAGAGAAATTATCATTTAAAAGGAAACTGAGTCCAACATGTATAGAGACAGTAAACATTTAATTAATAATCCAGATCATAGGTAATGTGCATTCATAAAATAGGCACCAAACAATTATTTCTATTGAGTAGAAGCACATAGATAAAGGAATAAAAATAAATGAA